>KN479066.1:0-15474 GCA_000787095.1 Periophthalmodon schlosseri | reverse complement strand
GGAAAATTTATGCACAAGGAGGATTTTGTGTATTTTAAGCACAATTAATTCCAAGTCGAGTCAAAATGAAGTCTTAACGGATGTTGACATAGTATTAGCCCAGAAAAGTAAACCTTTTATTCTGTTGATATTAAAATCCAGCAGGCAGTGCTAGCATTGTGGTAGCATGTAGCACGCAGCTGCTGTTAGCATTTTTAGACCACTTTATACACCTCCATGTTTTGTGTCTGTATGTGGTGCACTATATATAGTGTGCTGTCTACATTTGTTGTTGTTGTTGTTGAACAGTGGGTGATAGAGTGTTCCTTTCCATTAAAATGAATTGTTTCTGAGCTTCAATGTAGAGAAGTTTTCAACGGTGGCCATCCAGGCATTGTTTTTGCAATCAAGATGTTTCGGCTTCCATCCAGAAGCCATTTTCAATTTGATGGAACTGTCTTGAACCAGTAGGATTTATCCTACTCTGATTTAACTAAGTCAAGCCCCAAAGGGAGGAGTTTTAGGTTGAAACTGCCCTGCCCTCGTTTACTAGCAAACATTATGGGTCACTATTGCGTATTGTCTTTCCCACCATCAGCATTGTTAAGTGTCTGATTAGCATTTAATATAGCATATGTAATAGCAGTTTTTGAGCAGTTTTATATTTTTATCTTGGTGAAATGACTAGTCTAACCTGTCTTATGCACTTCAACTTTTTACATCAAGATCAAATCAAGAGCTGGTTCTTCTTTTGTCTGAGTGGGTTTCTTCCAGGTTCTAGCATCAAGCCAAAACATGCAGAGCAGGATAATACTTGACAGTGCATTGCAGCCCGGTGGTGCTATAGTGGGGACGGCTCCTGACAGGTTGTCCACAGGCACAGGTTGATGGATGGGACAAAATTAGAGAACATTTCTCCTCTAAAGTTACCATGCAACCTAGGTACAGTGCTGTGAAAAAGTATTTGCCCCATTACCAATTTCTTACTTTTTCTGCACCTTTGTCACGCTTAGCCATTTCAGATCAAGCTTAACTTAAATATTAGACAAAGATAACTCACAAGTAAACACAAAATGCAGTTTTAAGTGCTGATTTTATTTATTAAGGGAAAAGAAGCCATCTGAACCTACATGGCTCATGTGAAAAAGTAATTGCCCCCTAAACCTAATAACTGGTTGAACCATTCTTAGCAGCAGCAACTGCAGTCAAGCGTTTGCGATAACTGGCAATGAGTCTTTCACATCGCTGTGGAGGAGTTTTGGCCCACTCTTCTTTGCAGAATTGTTTTAAATCAGCCACATTGGAAGGTTTCTGAGCATGAACCGCCTTTTTAAGGTCATGCCACAGCATCTCTATGGGGTTCAGGTCTGGACTTTGATCTGGCCACTCCAAAACCCTCATTTTGTTTTTTTTAAGCCATTCAGAAGTGGACTTGCTGGTGTGCTTTGGATCATTGTCCTGCTGCAGAACCCAAGTACGCTTCAGCTTGAGGCCACGAACTGATGGCCAGACATTCTCCTTTAGGATTTGTTGATAGAGAGCAGAGTTCATGGTTCCTTCAATCACAACAAGTTGTCCAGGTCCTAAAGCAGCAAAGCAGCCCCAAACCATGACACTACCACCACCGTGTTTCACTGGCATGATGTTCTTTTTATCAAATGCTGTGTTCAATTTATGCCAGATGTAACGGGATGTACTCCTTCCAAAAAGTTCAATGTTTGTTTCATCAGTCCACAGAATATTTTCCCAAAAGCTTTGGGGATCATTATGATGTTTTTTGGCAAAAGTCAGACAAGCTTTTATGTTCTTTTTTGTCAGCAGTGGCTTTAACCTTGGAACTCCGCCATGCATGCCACTTTTGCCTAGTCTCTTTCTTATGGTTGAGTCATGAACACTGACCTTTACTGAGGCAAGTGAGGGCTGCAGTTGTTTAGATGTTGTTCTGGGTTCCTTTGTGACCTCTTGGATCCGTCGTTGTTGTGCTCTTGGGGTAAGTTTTGTAGGCCTGCCACTCCTGGGATGGTTCACCACTGTACCATGCTGTACCATTTGTGGATAATGGCTCTCATCATGATTCGCTGGAGTCCCAAAGATTTAGAAATGGCTTTGTAACCTTCTCCAGACTGAGACATGTCAATTACTTTTCTTCTTATCTGCTCCTGAATTTCTTTGGATCGCGGTATGATGTCTTGGGTTCAATATGGCCTACTTCACCTTGTCAGACAAGTTTTATTTAAGTGATCTCTTGATTTGAAAGGTCTGACAACAATCAGGCCTGGGTGTGGCTATGAAACTGAACTCAGCTTTCCACAATAATATGATTAATCACAGTTACCTCATCATTTAACAAGGGGGGCAATTACTTTTTCACACAGGATCATGTAGGTTTGGATAGTGTTTTTCTCTTAACAAATAAAATCATCACAGAAAAACTGCATTTTATGTTTACTTGGGTTATCTTTGTTTAATATTTAAATTTGTTTGATGATCTGAAACCGTCAAGTGTGACACACATGCAAAAAAGTAAGAAATCAGGAAGGGGGCAAATACTTTTTCACAGCAATGTAGGCTTAGTATCTTCCAAAATCAATTAAACCTGATCTATAATTTGACTCACCAGAAATAAAACAGTTGTCAAAGTGGACATTGTTAATTCTAGTTTATGCTCAGAATGAGAAGAAAGAAGAGACCAAAATATACAATACTGTACAAGAGAGGTATCTGAAGTTGAATGTTTTTGTTGTAGAGGTGAGTGGAGTGTCAGTGCTGGACATGGACCTCATAAAGCCCATACTGCTGGAGAACTTGAGAGGCCAGAGATTGGAGATCAGGTTTAAGGCGGACCTCCACAAGGAACTCAGCCGTGTCATTTGTCGAGTCTTCAAGGTGACCAAGTGCCCTAATACTGTTCATCACAAGCAGCTATTTTTAAATTTCACCATACAACTTCCTGTCCCTCAGAAGCCCTCGGTGCCGGTGCCCTTTATGCGTACATATCGCAAAAAAACTCCAAAAAAGAAACTCAGAGGTTAGTCTGCCGTATAATTTGATTTGCACTCAAGAAATATTAAAGGCCCATTATGTAAAATTTTTATTATAAATTTCATGAACTTGACGTATCTTTGTCAAGTTGTAGATATTTTTTAACAGCAATTGCCAAGTTGTTGTAATTTAGCAGTTTTGGTTCTCATGATGATTATACAGTCAGAAAGCAGAATGAGCCTCACACGAGTCTCTCATTTGGGTTGCCAGTTCTGCAGTCCAGTTCCAAAGGATTCTGTCTAATCTGAATCATCACTACCTAAACCCCAGCACTGGCAGCCAATCACTAATCAGTGCTAGTGCAGCCTCTACGTGTGCGTATATGTTTGAATATCTATTTCTTTTCTTTGCAGTCCTACCGCTGTCCTCTCCCAGCAGTGAGGAAGACTCTGTGGTCAAGGTACGTGCTTTGTGACTTTGAGCAAAGAACACACTGTGATGTTTTTCATGTTTCGTGTAGTCCCCGAAAAGAAGTCGAGCAAAAATCTTGTTTGATCAGATCCGACATTCCACTCCAGTCTACAAATGTGGTGAGGCCAAGTACTCCATTGCATTGAAAAGAACACACCTCGAGCCTGGTTTAAACTGTGTATATTTAGGTGTGCGCTGGGAGGAGCAGACACATGGCTGCAGTTCCACATCAACAGTGATAAATCCTTCTTTATAGATAATGCTTTGGTGTTAGTGTCTTTAGTTTTCACATGTTTATTCTTGAACACAGCAACTGGGTGGCAGTGTCCGAAAAAGGCCTTTCCCAGACTCTGGTAGGTTATGTTGCCATTTTTAATGTGCTGTACCTTTTTACACTCAGAACTATTTTAAACTGTTAGCAGCAGTCAGTTAGTTTTCACTTACCTAATGCATTCTTAGCATCATAATTATTCACCGGAATTAATTTATAAGCACTTTTCACAACTTTCCGAGTCCAGAGTGGGTCATTACGGCAACGCTATAACCAACTAGCATGCTAACAGTGCTGCTTCCTGTTTGGAGGAGAAAAACACTTTATAATTGGGTTAATACAGACACAGTGTTCTTATTTTGATCTTAAGAGCTGTTTTTACAATGTATCTGTACTTGGGTAACTTTATTACATTACATGAAAGAACTCTCCTACTGCAGTCTTTTACCACCCCAGTTTTTGTTTTTTTTTTCTCAAAGGTTACCTATCAGACCACACAAGGACCAGTCCCAAGAGAGTATCCCCCACTGAGAGTGTGAGGTCTCCTAAGCCAAGAGAAGCTAAAGAGGAGGAGCGTGTGGATGGGGGTGTGGGGCTTGATGCAGAGGAGGAGCATGTGGATGGGAGGATGGGCCTTGATGCAGAGGAGGAGCACGTGGATGGAAGTGTGGAGCTTGATGCAGTGGAAGAGCGTGTGGATGGGAGGGTGGGGCATGATGCAGAAAAGGGGCATGTGGATGTGAGGGTGGGGCTTGATGCAGAGGAAGATTTGTTTTTTGGAGACAGGTCGGATACTTCGGCAGAGGAGGACGGGCCGGAGTTCGAGAGAGCACAGTCTAGGGCAGAGGGGGCAGAAGCTGTGTCAGAAAAGGTGGGGTCTGTGAGTGAAGGGGCGGGGACTGTAGCCGAAGGGGGGTGGTCTCTAGTGGATGCAACCAGGTCTTTGGCAGAAGAAGCCAGGCCTATTAGAGAAGGGGTGGAGTTTCTAGCGAATGGGGCGAGGTCTACAGCAGAGGGGGCGGAGTCTCATGACGACGATGAGGAGTCTGTTGCAGAGGAGGAGTCCCTAGCAGGTGTGGAGTCTGTGATAGAGCTGGAACCTGCCAAATTTAAGTTGGGTAAATATATTTAGCTATTGGATTTAAACCAACCATTGTTGCCCATGTAAAAGAAATAACGCTTATCACGATCTCAAAAACTAGTGGAACCAGCCAGAGCTATTGCTGTTTTTAAGTGTGTTTAAAGAGGGGGTATTTTACTTCTATGGGTATAAACTGCTAACACAACATATTTAGATCACCATGCTACGTTTTATTGTTTTGAAATGGTATATTTAGATCACCATGCTACGTTTTATTGTTTTGAAAATGTTATATTTGCTGAAAATAATGTATTAACATGTTTTATAAGTTTCATTTTCGAAGCTCTGAGTCTCCCCTCCCTTTGCTCTCTGCGCTAAGTCACTCCCCCTTCAGAGCGCTATGACAGAATCTGCATGCATCCCGCTAATTAAACTACTGCACAATGTATCAGGTTTGTCAAGTTGTTGTGTGTACAGTTTTGTATCATGCTTTTGTACATATACATATGGAGAATTGTTGTGCAGAACCATGGATGACGTAGGCTTGTGGGTTGAGCTTTGGTCAGATTCTTACAGCTAACTTTGAGGAGGGTTCGAATAGGGCCCAAGAGAGATGGCTAAATTACTGAAACATGCATCGATAACATCTTAAACTTCGTCAATTTTTCTTAGCTTTTTACCATATTATAATGTTGTTCCCTCATCAAAATGCCTGATGCAGTATAATACTCCCTCTTTAAAATCAAATTTGAAAGTATTTGCATCAAATATCCTGTTTACTACAGAAACCTTATTATTATTATTATTATTGTTCTTCTTATTGTTCTTGGTTTCATCTTTGAGGGCTTCTTTTTGTTGCAATAAGTCTAATCTAATGAGCTGTGCAGCAAGAAAAAAGGTCCCCACAGCTATATTACAGTTATGTCTACACTCGGTGTATGCAGTAATAAAAATATTGGGAACTAACATTGCTGTGCAGACCTTTTTTCTTGCTGTATAGTCCTGCACACTACTAAGACCTTGGGATATGGCGTCTTTTCTTTAAACTGATCTGAGCTGTCCACATTTCAGAGTGGTCTGCTGAAGGGGCACCGCACTTTCCGGACCCGGTGGATCTACAGGTGACTAACAGCGTGGAGTCTTTATTCTTTGAGCAATCAGAGAAGCTGAGAGCAAACACTGACATCATAGCCAGCCTTAAAAGTCTATTTGAGCAGCAGCTAACCGTTAGTAAACACATCTAAGCTCACATTCCCACCTCTGTTCTGTCTTTCTGCACCAAAAACCTCACTTGTGATTGTTGCAGAGACAGTGGCAACAGGTTGAAAATCAACTGGTCCAATTTCAGAGTGAAACCTGCGCACACATGTCGGAGCTACTGTCGACTTTTCAGGAGCACAGGTATGAATTAAGGTTAAAGTGGACCTATTATGCAAAATCAGTGTTTTAGAGCATGTTATAGTTGTTTTCCTTCTCATTTACCCCTTTAAAGTTGTATTAGTATGATTGCTCTATTAGCGTAATTCATGCGTGTCTGAGTAATCTTTATCCTCCTGAAGATGTCATTGCTCTGATCAACTGCTCTATACTTACTTCATTCTCCATTTTATTTTCTTAATCAGTGATACATGTAGGATTCGCCAGTGACGAATTTTTGTACAGATGGAAAAAAAACTTGCTACTCTTCTATTCTACTTATTTTTCCTGTTAATGTGCAAGACCACAAATGAAGTTCCTTCATACAATCCATACATAAAAACAAGGGTCACTCGTACCATTGGTTAAAGGAGACGAAATAAATATACAGATAAAAAAACAGCAGGAGGTTAGTAATTTAAAGAGGTCCACAAACTGGCCCGCTTGGTTCTCAAAGAGAGAGGAGAGAAAACCTTCTGCCAGATGAGACTGGTCATGGAGGCCTGGAGGCGTCGGCACTTTTTTAATGCCAGAGTTTGGAAGAGAGATCCAGTGATTTTCCACTCATCCTGAGGATCTTATTTAGGGGCTCCTTAGTCACCTCACTCAGAGAGCCAAACCATGCCAGAATGCTAAATGTTAGAGTTGAAGGGACAAAACTATTATTGAACCACTGAAGGATGGATTTGTGAACCTGCAGCCTCTTGAGTTTCCGAAGGAAGTGTAAATGCTGCTGACACTTTTTATAGATCCGGTCAGTGTTGCTTTTAAAGGTCAGTTTATGGTCAATAATTGACTCTAAATACTTGTACTCCTCCACCCTTTCAATTATTTGGCCATCTAATTGAAGTGCTGAGTGGTCAGCGGGGGTACGACCAAATTGGAGGGCCGTCTCTCTTGTTTTGCAAAGGTTCATGTTCATTTTGTTTTCCCTGTATCAGCCAGCACTGTCCTGCAGCCCTGCTTGTAGATGCCCATCACTGTTGCATCATTTGTAACTTCTCCAGTGTAGCCACACCTTATGGGCCAGATGTCAAAAAAAGGCCACCCTAGCTGTGCTTCCTGGTCTGTCCAAGTGCATTAATACACTGCATCAGAGTCAAATCAGGTCAGTTAGACTGCTGACTGTCTCCAAGAGTCTGAGATCAAGCCTCTCAAAGCTTTTCATCACCACTGATGACAAGCAACAGGACAATAGTTTTTTTTTACATGATGGAGTTGTGTCTTTGGGGACAGATGATGCTTAATTTCTAAAAGCTAGAAATGCTGTGCTGTTTTAGGGACTGATTTAACATATCACAGAAGACCCCAGATAGTTCTCTAAAGCAAGCCTTTAGTAGACAACCTGAGATTTTTGTCTGGGCCTGATGGTTTATTGGGGTTTATGCCCTTAAAAACCTTCTTCACACCCTCTACCAGTACTGAGATGTTTGCTACAGAGGCTGATTGGTGTAAGAGATCTGTGGAGAGAGCACCCCTCTCCAGCGTGAAGTCCCTTTGCTCAAATCAACAATAAAAATAATTTAGATCTTTAGAAAACTGTGCTGGAGTTTGCTCTGTAGGGCAATGGTTCATGGGTCAAGTAAAGAGGCCCACCAGTGATTTAACACTTTTCCATTCCTCTCTAGCACTACCATTCTGGAACAGTCTCCCTACCTTTTATTTTTACACCCTTCTGGCTGTTTTCCCATCCATCCATTTTTCTTCTGCTTCATCCGGGGGCAGGTCGCGGAGGCAGCAGCCTGAGCAGGAAGGCCCAGACTTCCCTCTCCACACACACATTCTCTAGCTCTTCCAAGGGGATCCCGAGGCATTCCCAGGCTAGCCGAGAGACATAGTCCCTCCAGGGTGTCCTGGGTCTCTTCCCGGTGGGACGGTGGGAACATCTCTCTAGGAAGGCGTCCCGGAGGCATTCGGAACAGCGGAACAGATGCCCAAGCACCTCAGCTGCCTCCCCTTGACGTGGAGGAGCAGTGGCTCTACTCTGAGCTCCTCCCAAGGAGTCCGCTGGCTGGCTGTTCTGATATCTTGATATCTGATACCTTCTGGCTGTTTTGATATCTTTATTCAGCCTGGATTCTCTCTTTTCTATCTACTAAGTTAAATTCCCATTTATTTAGTTTATTGTGGCTTTCAGCTCTTTTTTGATCCAGAGTTTGTTATTTGAAAACACTTTAACTGTCCTTGTTGGGACCATAATTTCGTCACAAAATTTTATGTATTCTGTACATCTGTGGCTTCCTCCAATCCACCCTGAGTAAGAAGCTACCAGTCAGTGCATTCAAAATGAGCTTGCAAGGTTTCAATACTTGAGCTGTCCCACTGCTCCACTGTCGTCTTTATCACACCCTCCTGCTGTAACTGGGTTTTATAAGCTGGAATCAGATGGACTACATTGTGATCAGCAGTACTTAATGGTGTTTTTTTAATGGCCTTAAATGCATTTCGCACACTTCCATAACAGAGGTCAAGAGTGTTACTGCCCCTTGTTGCACATTTCACATATTGCTGAAATGTGGGTAGTGATTTAGACAGCGAGTTGAAATGGCCCATTATGAATAGCGATGAATCTGGACTGGCAGCTTGAATCCATTGGGCATAGTCAACGATTATGTCTGTTGCCCATGCATCATTTCCTGAGGGCGGAACATAAACAACTTTCAGAGTGTCCTGGCCAAACTCTCGTGGTCTGAAAGATACACACATCAGCTCCACATCAGGTGAGAAGTGTGTTTCTTTGATGTTGCCAGTGCTGCTCCACAGTGGGTTGACATAAATGCGATATTTTTTCCTCTTTTGGCGTTATCTCTGTCTGCGCAATGTGGCACTCCAAATCCATCCAAGTATAACTACATGTCCATATTGGATGATCAAGCTGTGTCTCTGTGATGCATATCAAGTTGGCCTCTTTATATGCCCACTGCAAGCTGCAGTTTATTTCACAAAGAGCAGACATAAGCCAACATTACTGAGGAGAGTGGAGGAGACAAACCTGGCAACACAATCAGTTTTCCACGAGTCAGGCTGGTGGTAGACTGGAAACTGGTGTTAGCGTGGAGGCCGGTGGTAGGCTGAATGGTGATGGTTTATAGATTTAAAAACTGTGCAGGGCTTCTATCTATGATAGACTTGTTTTAAGCATTTCTGCCCTCAAATTGCATTCATTACTGCTGCATACTTACATTAACATGTCCGTATGTTTTTGAGGTAACAGTATTATGGCTAGCATGGCTAAAAGCTCACAGGAGTCAGTTTTGTGTAATATGGGGCCTTTAAAGGCCAATAACAATGCAAATAATACATAATATTTGTTCTTAAAGGGTTGTACATGCGCAAATGCTTCAGGACACGGTTTGGAACTGGAAAGCATTGGAGGACTTTCACACCATCAGCTCTGGCATCATGGTACTAAAGCTGCACTTACGACAAGGCCCATAGAGTCATATGACTGACCCCCTGTGCTCTGCCCCTCTTGTCTGATTGCAGAGTTTCATGAAGGCTGAAAATCAAAGAGTGATGTCCTTTTGTCAACAGCAAATCCTCAGGTTAGTGCGTCACCCTTTCATCTGCTTATAATGATGCTACTATAAAGATTAAAAAGAGACTATGCAAAACCAACTTTAACATGCTGGTTATAATGGTGTTCACTCATCACTGACTTACTCAAAGTTGTATTTTGATTGATTCACTCATGTTTGAGCAATCCTGTATGATGCCACAGTTGGTGCTTGAATGCTCAAAAAATGCGTGTTTTCAGCTACCACCTATCTCCACCCACATCCCTATACTTAATTGCAATAGTTTTGAAAAACATTTCAGACTAAAGTGATACATGTAGAGTACTAAAATATCACATATCCACTTAAAAACATCAAATGACAATCCACTGCTTGCTACAGCAAAGTGTCACTATGAAGAGGCGGGGCCAATCAGTTCTGCAGTCTTGAACAGGAAGTCAATGATCCCTATCAAGTTGTTTTGGATAAATATTGCAGATTACAATTGACAAAATGTAACATTATGACTTAAACATGTTACAGCTCAACACCAAGTACCTAAACATGCATAGTATGTCTTCTCTAAAGAGATGTTATAACATGGTTGCTTTCTACCATGTTGTAACATTGTACCCTCATCAAAAACATGCCTGATGAGGTTTTAGATGTCAACCATGCATGTTTGAGTAACTTAGCGATTTCTCCTGGGCCCTATTTGAATTCTCCTTGTGGTTAGCTGTAAGATTCTGTCCAATGCTCAGCCCACAAGCCTATGTCACATAGTGCTTGAAATTGCAGTGGCCACTGGAGGCAGCACACCTTCAGTTTTTGACACTCTTTGACCAGAAAGCTGCAAATTGACCTAGTTTGCATTAAAAAATGCTCTGTTAACATTTGGCCAGTTTTGTTTTGTCTCAAGTAAAAATCAAGACTTCTCCTTTTTAAACCCATTAGTTGACTAGTTACAGGTTATGTACAATGTGATAAAATGGCCTGGATGAATACATGTATTCATCAAAACTCAATCCCCACAACGTAGCACAGGGTATGTAGGGAGTGCACATAGACTTATAAGAGGCAGTTAAGTGACACCGTGAATGAACCAATCACATCGTGTTCACTGCTAATGTTGCACCTGTCTTGAAAAATTCACCACTAATTCTATTTGTAACCTCCAGGTTGAAGTCCTCAGAGATGGACTGAGCGAGCAAGAAGGGTGGGAGCAGCACTGTTCAAAAATAAAGATTGTCACAGTCAGTGTTTGTGTTATTTTGTAGTAATTAATGTTACATCCCGCACTGCATTTTTCACTATTACAACAGCCCAGGTTAGGGTTAGGGTTAGGGTTAGGTACAGTATGTAACTTTTGGAGGGGGCAGGTCACCTACACGATTCCATAGAAATAGAAAGTTAAAACCATACTTTGGAACATTCTCCATGGAGATAGATACATTTTATGCCATACTGCAGGGGACTTTGGCAAAATGAACAACATTTCCATAGAAAGCTGGAGGAGGCCCTTCTACAGGCCAAATAAGAGTCAGGTTTGTGGAGGTGTAAGCCAACTCAAAAAAACTAAAAATGTATACTGTGGCTTTAAGATATGTTTAACTTTGTGGAAAGATATACTTGGGAAATGTGTCCTCTGCATTTGACCCATTCTTCAGTGCTGCTGGGGGAACCTGTCAGTGGTGGGGGACCCATGTCCAGATCTAGAGCTAGTTACTTTTTACCATAGTTCATTTTGGAATGTCATTGGTTCTCTTGCATATTTCTCAATCAGTGAAATGATAAAATGTCACTGCCATGTCATCATGTAACATCACATTAATTGTATAGAAATTAGTCAATGGCGTTACTGGCCATCTCTATGATCCCACAGCTCTATGTTCCTAAATTTGTTGGGTTATGGTTAAAGTTAGGGCTTGGTTTTGAAATTATGGGTAAGGTTAGGGTCATAGTGAGGGTTGGGGCTGTGGATTTACTTGAAAAATATATTTTTTCATATATTTTTCTTTTAATACAGTAATATTTGACCCTGATATAGGTTATTGTAAAAGCCGCACTTAGGGTCAAAATATGGTCTCTGAAAGTTGTGGAAAGTGCTTCAAAACTCATCGTGGTGAGTAATTGCTGCTCAGAATGCACAAGGTAAGTGAGGAATTACTATGGTCCACTGCTAACCAGTTATAATGAACTACTTCTGTTTTTTCACCTTTTTAAGATTGTAAGGATGCTTTCACACTTGCAAACATTGGACAAAACCAAACAGGAAAGTCTGAAAGAGACCTAACAGCGGGTCCTTTGGTCCGGGAAAAAGTCCTATGCAGACTGAACATGAAGGTTTGAACTTTTGGACCAAAGTCACACGCATTCGATCATGTGCAGACAAAGAAAATTTCATTTTTTTTTCGATTACTAACTAAGGCTGTATTCACACTTCAGTCCTGGTTTGGGCCCAGTTTAGTCTTGATGTAGTGATTGTTTGATACTGTTCTAGCTCTAGTTTAGTTCCAATATTGATGGGATGTGTTTGTGTGAACGCATCCTTAGTTTCAAGACTTGGCTGCATCATGCCTAAAACATCTAAACGAATAGAGGATATGTAACTTAAAGAGGGGGTATAATGCAAAATCGACTTTTTGGAGCTTTATACCATGTTATAACATTGTTCCCTCATCAAAAACATGCCTTAAGAAGTTTTAGATGTCATCCATGCATGTTTGAATAATCTTGCGTAGCCCTATTCAAACCCTCCTTACGGTTAGCAGTACAATCTTATCCAAAGAAGGATTTTTCACTCTACATTTTAATAAACGTACTGCGGACATTCTTCAGTTTGTTGTTGTTGAAATTTACTCCTAGGCTACACTCCTCCAGATTAGCATGTACGCGCTAATCCTACTAATAATGAATCCTGGCTTGAGGAGTGATGAGGAGTGATGAAGTACCCTCCTCGGTGTGCACACGTGTCTGGAGTCACTTTGGGTGAGTGACATTCTCATTAGCTTCGTGTCAATGGGGCTAACGGGCCGCTAAAGGCTAACAGATGCTGGGGGCTAAACACACATACTAATTACCTTCAGGTTATCAGGTGGTCCCATGAGGCTTATCTGGGAGTGTGCACAGGAAGGTGGGACGGAGAGATTGCGCTAAATATTTTCGTAATTAATACTGTCATCTTTGAAAAGGAAATAAAAACCTCCACTCGCCCCTCGTCTCTGAAGGCTCACGTCTTCACCAAGCTACAGAAAGTTGGGCTGCACAATTTGGGGAAAAATATTTAATTGTGATTTTTCTGACAAAGACTGTGATTGTGGTTAGATTTGTGATTTGCAGTTTTAATAATAGGATTCTGTTCAAAGTTCATGTTTTAGAAGTGATAAGAAGAATTGACAAAAAGACTGTAGTATGAACTGTGAAATTAACAGTTCCCTACAAGAATTACATTTGAGAACATCTTTGTACAGATTTAAACTACAGGGTTAGCATTTTTTTATGCAGAATAATATCATTTTCACACTGCCATTAGTTAGGTCTACGTAAAGGAGCATTCGCCCCGAAAATGGTGTGCTAGGGTCGGTGTGAACATGAACATGGTGCGTGTTTGGGGTGAATGATGCGTGGTGCATGTGAACAAGACCGATCAAAAAGCAAAACAAACAGTAAAGCAAAGAGAACAAAATTTATTGGTCACTGGGGTCGCTCCACAGAGCGCACTAACATGTGTGAACACGACTTGAGACAGGAGATTTTGTTGTTTATGTAAGAAATTATGGTACTTCTGCAGCCTTTGCGATTTGGTAATTGCATCCATTCAAATTGTGATTTCGATTCCATTGCAATTAATCCTGCAGCCTTAGCAGAAAGGCTGAGAATGTTGCATTAAAATAGTATAAAGTAGTGATTTGTGGATTTTTACCAAATATTGATATGGTATTGAAAAGTATCAATTCTCATGCAAAAAGGTCAATACATGAAATATATATGTATATTTTTAAATTAAAAATGTCCTCCTTTTTTGAAAAACATTGTTTATATTTTCTTTCATATGGACATATATTTAATTTTCAAACAACTTAAGCTGTGACGGAGCAATTGACGCCGAAGTAAAATGCTTTACACTAAATTAATTTAACACAAAACTCATTGGTATCTGTATCAAATCAATATCACAATACTTACCAAAGTTTTACTTGGTATCGGAACAAACAAAAATCACAAACTGGTTGCTAGTGCCGTTGCTGTATCAGTTATCGTTCATAAACCAGTAGTAATGTTTAAAATTGGACGAGGTGTCATTTATTGTTAAAGAGGGGGTATTATGTAAGGGAAAAAAAAGCTTTTTTGCCATGTTACGATGTTGTTTCTCATCAAAAACTTGCCTGAAAAGGTTTTAAATGTTATCCATCTCACTCACCCCTATTCGAACCCTCCTTAAGGTTAACTGTAAGATTTTGTGCAATGCTCCGCCCATAAGCCTACGTCATCCATGCTCCTTCACAACAATTCTCCTTAAATATACAAAAGCATGATACCAAACTGTACACAGCAACTTGACAAACCTGATGCGATGTGCAGTAGTTTCATTAGCACTTTGAAGTGGCTGTTTGGTCCACTTCGCATTGTTCCTCCAGCATCCTCGTTCTATGTGCCAGTGTCTCCATCTAGTGGTGTTTACTGGCAACAACAGGGCACGCACAAAGAGGCATCTATGGCTGGCGTTTCATGGGATTATAGGAGAGTAGCCAAACAATCGTACTTAAGAGTAACGTTACTTCAAAATGATATTACTCAATTAGAAGAACAAACTAGTGGTCCAAGAAAAAGAAAACTACTACACAAGTAAGAGTAATTTGAAGAGTAACTAGTGATAGTAAATAATTGGAAGGACAAAGCATTAAAAAATAAAGCACAACATCTGGTATTTTCAAAGGATAGACACAAACATGAGAAAAACTAAATCATATCTGAAGGAGCCCTGCAAGAAACACAAATGTTCAAATCATTTCATATTGTCAACATAAAGCTATAGAGCTTTTGTCACTTGTAGACTATTCAGTGAGCATTTCATATTGTCAACATAAAGCTATAGAGCTTTTGTCACTTGTAGACTTATTCAGTGAGAAGAGTAACCACAACTTTTACTTAAGTAAGAGTACTGTAACTTAAAAAAAAAAACAAAAAAAAAACCCAAAACTGAAGTAGGAGTAAAAGTATGCTGCTGGAAAAGTACAATTTCTTTAAGTAGTTACTCAAGTAAATTTAACTGAGTACTACCCACCTCTGACTATAGGTGCACTAATGCTTTAACTGAATAATGGTTTAGAGGTCTGTCAAACAATAAATATTTAGGATCATATTTTCGTCTTGTTGTTTGTCCAGAGAAAAATATTACCTCAGAGATGATGATGAAAATCAAAGACAGTAATGCAAATTGTACACAGTAGCTAAGTACATGTTGGCATGAAAGTTTCATACGTGTACAAGTAATTTTAGAATAACTTTGATTGTACATAATGCCCCCTCTTTATACAATCGATTTTTTTGAACTTTCTGCCATGTTATATTCTGCCATTATAAGTTGTTCCCTCATGTCTGTGTAATCCCTCAGTTGTCCAGGTCTGATCCATTGTAAAAGACAAAATTAAATCTGTCAACTGGACAAAAAGTTGTAGGAGTGAAGATGTTTCGCTACTCATCCAAACCGCTTCTTCAGTTTTGGTCAGATCTGGTCACCAGCAATCTGACAGACCCTATGCTGGTGCAGTGGGACC
>KN479064.1:5555-26487 GCA_000787095.1 Periophthalmodon schlosseri | reverse complement strand
ACTTACTCCACTTCTTTAAACAGTCTATGGTAACGATATTGACACGCAACAAGTAACCAGCAAAATTAAGAAAAAAATATACTTTTATTTACGCTTCAGAAGTGGACTTTGCATTGACATTTGAATAGGGCAGTGTGCTGGTTGTCTGCGCTTATATACTTACGTGACACTGACATAATAACAGGCATTATGTGTGACATGGCACAAGCTTGAACAAAGTTTTAAGGCTTTTTAAATGTCACATATAAAAAGGAACTGCATTATAACGTCTCGTAACAAAGGCTGTGTTTCTGGCCTCTCCACATCTCACTGGAGGTTGGAAACATTGACAGTGCCATAATTTTATAGGGGTATTTATGAAGGCCACGGAGACGTACATTACATGTCCCCTGTGTTTTAAAAGCCAATATGTTTCTGAGCTTGTATTAAACAGCTGTGCGGCCTCTTGTGGGCAACACCACTGCCCCTACGTTTTATAGTCCAATATAGATTCATGTAGATCACGTTTTTATCATGGACTACTTAGATCAGTTTATGGGAAATGTGTTAAAGACGTTTGTGTCCGAAGTGTGAAAATGAAAAGTGTCAGTGACATAGTTGTTAGAGTCTGCAGAGTATTAACAAAATAATTACAAAAATGTGTGTGACAGTGTTAATACCAATTGTGTATATGTATTATACTAAGTATGTCCAGATTGATGCAACACTGCCGTCAAGTCAGTCACTAAGTCCAGTCCCTCCTTTAAACTTCAGTTGTTGTGTCATCATAGTCGTACACTCACCTGTGTGACGGGTGAAGCTGAATGTTGTTCTGTGGAAATATATCTGACCATGTGGCTCCCAAATGTGAGGCATAAACAAATAATCGATCTATGTTTTGTAATGAGTGGCTTAAAAATGGCCTTGTGTTGTACCGGTTTTGTGTTTGGTTTTTCAGTTTGTGTTGTACCGGCTTGTGTTTGGTTTTTCAGTTTGTGTTGTACCGGCTTGTGTTTGGTTTTTCAGTTTGTGTTGTACCGGCTTGTGTTTGGTTTACCGGCCTTGTGTTGTACCGGTTTGTGTTTGTTTTACCCGTTTGTGTTGTACCTGCTTGTGTTTGGTTTACCCGTTTGTGTTGTACTGGCTTGTGTTTGGTTTACCGGCCTTGTGTTGTACCGGTTTGTGTTTGTTTTTCCCGTTTGTGTTGTACCTGCTTGTGTTTGGTTTACCCGTTTGTGTTGTACTGGCTTGTGTTTGGTTTACCGGCCTTGTGTTGTACCGGTTTGTGTTTGTTTTTCCCGTTTGTGTTGTACCTGCTTGTGTTTGGTTTACCCGTTTGTGTTCCCAAGGCCTTTTGAGTCTGACATCTACATTTTTCCTTTTCTTCTAACGCTATAAGTTTACTTCTTGACATAAGTGCAGTCCTTTTATTTAACCCATTCAACAGCTCCATAAAATGTTTATCACGCTCTTACCTCGTCTGCAGAACATGTTAGCAGCGTTTCATATGTCGTCTTTAGACCATATAGTGAAGCCATATAATAGAGACATTTTGCTGGGTTTTATATGAAGCTCTTGGGAAACAGCCGCTCCACTGTGACCTAAAGCCATATGTTTTAATATGGCTTTGTCTCAATGCTAGAATTGATACATATTTCAATGATTTGACAGAATTTGTTATGCGCTGGACTTGGACCACTTCCCCAAGCTGATTTGTTTTTTGGGCTGCATATTTTGTGTTTCATATCACGTAACTCCTCTGCACTGTGTCCAACTGTGAGGTCAGGACTGTTTGTTGGTCCATAGAGGCTGAAGAAGAGAGAGAGAGGGACTGCTCTGAGCACAGGCGAAGAGAAGCAGATGCTGTCTCGGGAGGAGGCAGCGTCCGCTCCCCTTGTTTTAATTCTAGTGGCATATGGATGCTAAAGAAAGCCCGCAGGACAAGAGACACAAACAAAGGCAATGTTAGGATGAAGGAAGAGCAGTAGAACAGCTTGAGCTCAGACAGTGAGAAAACAGGAGTAAAAGTGGTGAGGACGACGAGGTGTTACTGCAGCTGCATATTTGAAATAACAGCACTTTTCTTCTGAAACCAGAGAGGACTGTGGAACAGAGTGAGCAGGGCGGCATGCACAAGGCAGCAGGAAGCGTGAGCTGAGAGGCAGGGTGCGGTGAGGATATCCTCCGCTAAGCTAGCACACACTCTGCCCAAATCCCCCCAGTCAGCTGTGTGCAAAGGGGGGCTGCAGAACTCCAGCTAGATCCAATGTTAACCCATAATTTGAAGTTATTCTGACAGACCTTTCAGTGTACTCAAGTAATCTATGAAACTGCCCAAAGGATATCTTGAGTTTCCATGCATTGTCATTTATAGATTTTCTTCACTCATTGAGAAAAATGCCTTCCACAAAACATACTTTTGGCTGAGTTGGAAAGTTTTGTTCCACACTTGAGTTAAACTATAACACATGCTGTGGTTTCCATTTGGATACCTGCAGCTGCGCCTGTTACTGTTGTGTTTACTGATAGCAGCGAGCAACGTAGAAAATAAAGTTTGTCCAATTCATTACTAAGTGAAACGAGTGCGTTTCTCAAGGTCGAGTTCCGCAGTTGTTTGTTGCATACTGTCGTTGTTGTTTACTAGACACTAAAGGAAGCCTGTTCTCGTAAATCCCAGCCTAACTTTTACTTTCTCAAGAAAATCAATTACAATTTGATGACTCCGGAGGAATATGTATTTGTGAGTGCCAGGTGGTAATGAAAAACACATTACATCCTCATAACATAAACGTTTGTTTTTGCTCTTTGCATCCCACCTGTAAAAATGTTGACTCTTGCCACACCTTCGCTTGGCAGCCAGGGCTCGAGAAATCGTGTGTAACTCTATATAGTTTCAGATGGCTTTTGAAATGTAAATGTCCAAACAGAGCTGATTACATAAAGGAAAAATATGTTCTGATTTACTCACCTGTGAAATGTGATTTGGAGACGGTGCTTTGTAGGCAGCTGTGATCTGTTATGTGTGAAAATGAATCATGATATTATTAAGACGATGTTTATTCAGATATCAATGACAAAACCAATGGATAAAATGGTCCATGAAGTTGCACTATGTCACTGAGGAGGGGGCTCATTTTCTGTAAATGATGAAACCATTTATTCTCTTCATAGTATGTCTGTGTGTGTGGACTTTTGTGGACGTTATTGTCCCCATTGAGAAATATGTCTTGTGTATTTGACTTTACTCAATCAGTCAGTTCGACACCACAGCGCACTGTCCAAGGAATGGGTCGTCCATATTTCTCCAAAGCCAGGATCTTAATCAAGACAAAAATGGAGAACAAATCTGCATCTGAACCAGGTCTATTTTAGGACTTTTCCGAGGGCTAAACCAGGTCTAAAGCAGAAATACACTGCTGCAGCTCTAAACACCAAATGATCCAAAGGAAGACAAAACTGTGGATACAATTAAATCAAAAATGAATAAAATACAACAACTGCGCAGGAATCCACGTACCACGAGAAGGAGCCTATGTACCGGTTGTGGTACATGTGCCTCAGTTTGACAACCACCGGGACAGGCTGAGGCGGGAAGCCACAATTGCAAAAGAAAAGTACAAGGCATGCAAAGGAATAAAATCCGTGATTACATGATGTGATTTTATCATAGACGCTGAGCTAGCTAACCCGCTAGCTAACCCGCTAGCCGCCACGTTTCAAGTAGGAAGCTTCCAGTTCCATCGACTCCAATTCACTTTCTATTGAAAAACTCTTGACCCTCTCACCATAACTGCTGCTGTCAGGCTTGTCATTTTATTCTTAAAATATTCATATTAATCCGCACTACGTGGTGTTTTTATTTGGCTATTTTGTCCGCTACGGGGGACGTCAAACTCCCTCAGACCACTTGTTTATACAGTTTATGGATTTGATATTTCTAACCCTATGTAATGATTTAGATATTTGTCATTATATTTGCAGTTTTCTTTCACTTTCTCCAATACAAACAGACCACTCAGACGCATTTTAATACTCTCAATACTCCCATTGTCACTGTACAGGATATTTGTCATATGAGACCCGTTAACCTTTGACCTGTGGATTAATATCACCAGGGGGACCGTACGTTCATTGCACAAGAGGTATTGGCTCCTCTGCTTTGCCTCAAGGTGACGCGGCGGGCCAAGAATGTGCTGATTTCACATGTGGCGAATGGCAACCGAGATGATGATTGTCAAATAGTTGCAGTTGTTATTATTGAAACCATGCTCCGCTCGGCAAGAGAGGCCCCATCACATTCAACAAGCCACCACAGCTAATGGAACCCGGGATAATTAACAGATCTGAAGAGCATTTCCAAGTGTCTTATGGATGAGGAAACACTGACGAAATATGATTGTGATTGATAGGCTTAGACTTACAGTTTAATGCTATGTCAAATTAAACACAGTTGTATGAAAGCGTGACTAATTATAATATGGGATAAAAGTCAATGTGGATAGAAATACAGGGTGTCCATGAAGTCTCTTTACAATTGAAAAAATGTATCTCAAAGCCAGTTAATAAGATATCTTAATCAGACTTGTTCCGTTGTACTCAGTGGTTTCCAAAGTGTTTGACCCCATCTAATCCACCTCTATATGGGCTCCATTAGTCACAAAAAGCACATCAAGACGGGATTCGATTTCTTGCCATGTTTTCGCTGTAGCAGAGCCTCATCAATGGTTCAGTTGCATCTGTATCTTTTGCTTTAGTTCAGTAATGTATCTTTGTTCGATACACGACATCTTTAACACAGCCCCATAGACAGAAATCCAGAGGTGTGAGATCTGGTGAACGTGGCCACAGAATTGGTCCATCCAATCCAACGGTCTAGAAATGTTTGATTGAGGAACTCACAAACACACAGACCCCAGTGAGATGGGACCATCTCGCTGGAAAATGATGGTTGGTTGAAGGTTCTGCAGTTGTGGTGCCACAGATTCAGTCAAAAGGTCAAGGTCGACATTTCTTAGGGGTTCAGTCAAAAGGAAAAGCCTCTTTAATCAACAGGATGCCTGAGCTACAAAAATGCAAAGTGATTAAAAACTTTTATAACCACTGAGTACAATAGAACAAATCTAATTAATGTATCTTATCAATTGCCTTTGTAATTACATTTTAAAATTGTAAAAAGACTTTATGGACACCCTGTAGAATGTAGATAGCAAATATTTCAAAATGTAGGGATCAACTATTTTGGAAATGGTTTGATTTCGTGCAGAGTACATTTGAGATGTATTAAAAATATACATTTCAAAGTTCACATCTGCGGTGACAGTTCCAATAGTGATTTTTGTTCCAGTTTCTCTTGGAGCCATATCCCTTTCTCTTACTTGATACATGTTTCTGTGCTTTATTTAAACAATGTTTTGACAACAGTTTTTCTTTTTTATTTCATGAGAACTGTCTGACTGGCCACCATCAATCTCCCAGAGTGGAGGGAGATATTTAGAGGTGGTTAGCACATTATATCATTATGGTAATCATTACTTCACTTGTGCAGGGATGAACGTTTCCTAACAGGTATGACATAATAGTACTGCCAGAGCATTGTGTGCAGGTTGCAGAGTTGACTGCCACTGTTGCTTGTGCAATAACTGTACTCACCGGATGATCTAGAAATACAATACAACACAATATTTGAACAAGATGTGAACAGAACAGATGTGTTTTGGTATTTTGTTGAAATTCACCTTTCTAAACTCCACAGCATGCATAATGTGGAGGGTCTGGTCTTTTTAAACTCAAATAAAAACTGATTGTTAACAGTTGTCTACTTGCAATTGGTGTCCATGGTTGTACTTACTTTTTATGTTTGTTTTTTTTAAATATTTTTTAGCTCAAAGGCTTTATTTGATAGGACAGTTAGTGTAAAATGAGGAGAGAGCGCGGAGAGACATTCAGCAAACCCTCACGGCCGATTAGCAAACACCAGACTGTACTGACTTTGAAGACTGTGAATCCGTTTAACATTTTGAGTGACCAAATCCAGGCCAGTAGTTTTTTGATTTGCATTGCGTTATCTTTAACTCACAACCGTCTAAGTGTGAAATTTGCGTTTGCACAATCATTGAGACACATTGTATTATTGTTTCTTATCTACAAATAACACCAGATATTACAGCCCTGACAGGAAACAACAGACTAGAACAATGACAGGGTTTCAAATCCAAACGTCATAAATTACCGCAGCGTTTGTCAACAGAGTGTAGGAGATTGTGTCATGGCTCGTGGCTTCGCACTGTGTACACTATTCATTACATTATGGAAAACAATATCACTAGATAAATACAGTGCGCCTCTGCAATCCCTTAGTCGTTCAGTTCCATCCACAGACCGTATAAAGACGTGGACTGAGTGAGTGTGACGTCACCCACGGCATTCGGCTTCGGTCAAATGAAGCTCATCGAGGCCAGAGCAGTTACAGGGGCCAACGCTGGCGGGAGTGACCTCGGGGAAAGAAGGCATCTGATTTGTCTGTTATTAATGTTCTTATCTTGATTTCCGGACACAATGGCGAAATAAAAATAGCAGGATCACGTAGAGCGATGCAAAAGTCGTCATCTGACTAGTTTATGAGTCCGCGCATTCGTCCCTTATTCAACAGGCTTTCCGTGGTATCGCTGATCGTTGCGCCGTATTCTCACATATTTCTTTTACTGAGGTGGATCTCCCCATCTCAGACCATTTTATGAAAGAGACCACGCCCAGAAACACCCTCGAGCCAATCCCACCTGCCACAGACTGCCCCCAGTGGAAATGCGACCCCAAGACTCGGTTGAGCAGAGGACAATAGACGACTAATGACCCCGATACTTATTTACATTATTAGATTACATTACAATCCAACTCTTTTACCAGATTTATCTCAGAATTAAGATAAAATAAAATAATCCCTTTGTTGTCTTCCTTCGGAGAAATTTGTTTTGGGACGGGGTCACGTAGGCTGCTTTAACGAACACACAGAAAACATTAGCAAAACATTCTAGGACATTCTAATCAACATCCACAACTGAACAAAAATAATGACTGACAAAGCCTCTTGGATTGTTGCGATTACTCATTTTGACCCTGTTTATGAATAATAAAATACACTCATTACACACAAAGCATTGTTTTAACCAAGTTGAACAGAAAGAAAAGACCAGACACAGTTAGCGGTCAGATATTTGAACATTTATGAGGAAGTTTGTCTAAAGTAATGCTGTCGGTAAATTTAAATTCTGTAATTCAGCATTAGAAAGTTACATTCCAGCCCGATTATAAACCATGAAAACTCCACGGTCAAGTCAATCCAAACAATCTGCCTTCGATTACGGTCCAACGTGAGAAAACACAGCTCTGGTTGAGGTATGATTACAGCTGGTTTTATAAAAAAAATAAAGTGTTTCCTAAAGAACTCAAATTTCATCCATGGTCTGAAAAATCCAGAAGTTAACCCAAGGTCAGAGGAGTTTACGCACACATTCATTTTACCCAGTGCTCCGACCACAACACCCTCGCTTTCCATCATACGAACACACCACCGGAGTCTCCCAGTGCAGAGAGGACAACGCTTCAGTCATTTCAAGTGCATACGGCAGCTTAGACTAATCATTTCACCAAAACATAACTCACATAATTATACTTACAATTTTACTAAAAGTTTTTTTAATGTTGGTGATGTTTATACGTTTACTTCCTGGTTGGACACGGGCAGAAAATATGACAGAGGTAATTCCATACCTAGCAACCATACTGTCAGGACCAAAACATTGCGCAATAGTTATGATTAGACTAATAAAAATAATTGACAACGCCTTTATTTTGAAGGCTTAAACTGCCAGAAGAATGCCTCCTTTGTGTGTTACTTTCCCCTGCATTCTGAACAGAGCTGATGACATTAGTAGCAGAGGTATTCGGTTTTAGAACTCACCGCTAGTTCCTGTAATTTGTTTTTCTATTCAAATTTTCTTCACAAACTGCCACTTAACTGATGTAAAACTATGATAAATATTTACCACAGGTACTATCGCACCAAACCGAGCCGTAATTAGAAAAACATGAAAACCATACGCCCTTTAAGCACTTTTGACTTTAAATATTTCCGACTGATTGACTCCTGCGTTTGAATCAGCATTTTGCAGTAAGATAAAAAGCCACCACTTCCTGAGCTCGCTGTGTGTCCCATTCTCCGTGTCAGTGCTCTTAATTAAAACCAGACATAATCTCAAAGTCATGTCAGAGATGTGACCGAGCAAAAGGCTAAAGCTAATAACTCAGTTTGCTTGTTACAAAATAACAAACCTAATGGGATAATAGGGCTCTAACTCATACTCCTCCAATAGCTTTGTCACAGCCCTTTAAATGTGAGCGTGTGACTTAGCCCAGATCTCCTGTTGAGAATTCATAAACGCACAAATGAAGACAATTTTTCATTTAGATTCACACAAATGGCCTGGAATTTAATAACACGCTATTTACTCAAAGCCTCATACTTTGAATGCTGTTGTTCCAGCCATCATCACTCATCTCTATTGTTTCACTGTAAAACATTGCTACAGAGCTTGTTCTCAGGCTTTCACTTGTCATGTGCTTCCCAGATCCTTTTAGGTTCTCGTCCAGAACTGTCTGTGTTGACATTTGGCCAGACTACTTTGGCATGTATCACAGAGTTAAGGTGTATTCTATTTTCCTCAAAAGGAATCGAACTCATCCTTCGAGAGAGAGAGAGCTGTGGGCACAGGGCAACAACCCCTCTCTGGATTTTGAACCTTTCGTGATCAGATGGACCTAACTGGAGCATTGTGGATGTATTAAGTTCATTTGGGAAATCGCACCTGGAGAAAACCAATGAAACCGCAGGGAGAACATGCAAACTCCATAAAGAAAGACTTCACATGGTCTAGGAACTGAACCTCCTCTTACATATTTACCACACAACCAACGCTAACCACACAAGAAACGAAGACAAATAAAGGGGGTTTTAGCAGTTTGTGTATTAATATAAATGTGACAGTGACTAAAACTGTGAAAACAATGTCTTTTTTGTACACATGCACACTGCTACACATATATCTGTTCATAAACAACATATTTGGTCATAAATGTCATAACTTTCTTGCAGTGTGAACTAAGCCACATATTTGTAGTTCTTACAGGCCTAGTCATAAATACTGTATTATCCTGTCACCAGAGCAGATAAATGTGAGACACACAGGGCTTTATTCACACTTAACTGATCCGCTTTCACTATAACACAGCTCCAATGAACACACGGCTCTGTTTTATTAGCTTTTGTCTTTGGCCACATGTGGTTCAGATTGTGTCGTGGTCACAGGTCATCATACATCTTAATTAAGCAGTAAGACGTATCAGCGCTCAGGACTCCCACCTTGTCGCTCACAGGACACTGGACCTGTGGCGCTTTTTCCACACATTTTTCACATTTATCATGACTTTGAATTCATAAAATAAAATGGTTTACTTACATTTTTTCTAATATGTCAAGCGATTATTAGGTTTATGCAGTTGCAAACATCATTTGGACCCAGACTCCGGAGATAAGGCCTCGGCCGGCCCCCCACTTTCTGTGTGTTCAGTAAATGTGATTAGAGCCAATTAGGGGGAGGAACATTTTGACACATGTCTTGTATTTGGTGTGAAAAGTGAGATATTTTAGGTGTAGGGAGAAGGGAGGCAGTAATGTTAACATCTAATAATGGACTGTTACACCGTGTGCCTGCCAAAGGCTTGATTTGTTGAATATGTGCGTAGATATTTTTCATTTGGATTGTCCCTAAAAGTTCAACTTTAATTTGAGGTCACTGTGAGGACATTTTTCCAAGCACAAATGCACAATAGAGCATTTGATTCACTCAGACGATTTCATTCTGATGATAAATTCACATGGCTCGCTGGAGTAAAATCTACCGAATGCTTCTACCACTATTGTTACTGTTGAGCTGATCACTGAATAGCAGTTATATCACTTTTTAATTAAAATATACCAACTCTGAGATATTGTAGACAGATTTTTTCTCAAACACATCAGGGGAGGGAATAAGCGACAACTACAAAATGTTTGAAAACCACTGGTCTGTAAACATACCACTCTTATTCACACTGTGTACCTCCTACTGCTTTTCTTGTATTGTTACTCATTGTTGAGAACAGACCAAAATGTAGAGCGCCTTTGATGTGTTACAGGACCCGTCTTTGGACCGGTCTTCGGAGCCCCTTCCACAGCCCGGCGTATTCCTGTGAGAAAATGCACTTCCATGAGTGACGTGACCTCACAGTTCTTCATGCGTACATAAAGTGAGGATATACTGTGCTCGCCTACGTCACTGTCAAACCACTAGAGCGGCGCTGGAGGGCTTGTTTTGGTAAACACTTCTCTAGAAACCGCTCTCCATCGGAATGTGGCCCAGCGGCTGCTGCCAGAATTAATATGTGGTTAATGACATGGTTTGGCCCTCTGCCCCATGTGCTATTGATCCAGTTTGGATTCTTCCAGTCCACTTTATTACCCTAATGTAAAACAGTCATCCTAGGGGATTTTTGCCATCCAGCTTTACTTCAGGGTCCTTTTAACACATTACAAATATTTGTATGTATTGACTTCGCTGTACTCTGGTGCACTTTGTGAGTTCATACGTTCAAAGATTCTTCATCATCACTTAAGTTGAATGTTTAATACTAGTTTGGCGTGACTAAGTGTGACCCCACAAGACAACATCTGGATGCGATCTTGAACCATGTTGGTGCTAACGACTGCCAGTCAGCAGCATGGAGCCAGTGCTGCACCGGAGCACGTAATCGATGGTGCTGTAGACTCCTCACGGTCTGAAGCCGACGTTCACAGTGCGAGCGGAGCCCATCTATTCTGCTCTGCTGTCTGATTGTCAGTCTGGTTCTGGTTGTGCTGCTGCTGGATGTGGCTCTGCTCCAGGTGTGTTGTAAGTCGGTGCTTGTTTCCAGGGCACAGGCGCCATGGAGCTGAGCTTCAGTCTTCTTCAGTCTTTCTGTTTCACAAACTCTTGGTTTTAAAGAGGGACTCGTCTTCTCACACAGTCTGTAATGGGTTTACAGGCAGGTTTGGTTGTGACAAATGGAGCACAAATCGGCTTTCAACAAGCTGTCTTGGCAATTAACAGAATCATTTTGAACATAACAAAATTCAGCAAATGTGCGAGATTTATTACATACGTCACTTTGTTAAAACTAACATTCCTTAAAGAAGACGTGCTTTTTGAGGCATTTAAACTATAACATTATATAGATCATCAGTGGTTACTATGATACAGGCAAAACTCATCATACATTTGGTTCATTGTGAACTGCAGTGTTGATCTAAAACAGCTTTATATAAAACTATAAAACTCTTTATAGTGTCATTTCACCGTAGCGAACAACAGATGTTTTAATTTTTCTAATTGTTGAAAAAGGGTTAGATTACTTTTCTGAGTACTTCTTTTTTATAATCACAATGAGTAGGCGGAGATAGGTAATTGCTGTGCTACATTTTTTAGTCAAAATATTTGGAATAATCACAAGTATGTACTGTGTCGTGGGCAGAGACAGGGGAAAAGTGAAACTTGAAATGGCGGAATGCATGATTACTAAAACATGTATCAATCAAAATGCAACTCTGAGCGAGAGAACGGCGTTATAACACAAGCACAGGTAAATGGATGGATTATTGAAGTACTGGGGTTCAGATGACAGAGATGAATATACTTTGCAGGTAAAATACTATTGTTAAGATGCAGAGTTTTGTTTGCACGTGCGGTTGTTGCCTCCTTGGCGTCGTGGGTTGAATGTCTCTACCTTCTCGTTGCCCGTTTCACGCTGCATTTATCTGATCCGATGCAGCCTCTGAGCCAGAAAGAAAAAAAAACAAAAAAACTTATTGCTCTAAGAATGTGAAAGTGCTGAAAAAATCAGTTGTCAATTTTCCCCATAGTATATTTTTCTTTCTTTTAGCGTTGTTTACATACACCACATGGCTCCACCACGCTCCACTCCTAGTTTAAGTGTGCAGCGGCTGAAAGAATGGTTGCCTCCCATCCCAGGCATGTGGTCCACTGCCAGAGGATGATGTTACTGTTGATGAAGCTGCGCAGGACCTACACGCCAGCAGTGGTCCCCTGATGACATCACGGTGACATCAGACCGACAGGCGTGGTGATTGGCTGAGGGGGCTCCGTGTGTGTGTGTGTATGTGTGTGCGCTAGTGCATGACAGGGCAGGGCTGGAGTGTGCGGTCTCCTCTGGGGCTCAGCGCAGTTAGTCCGAGCACTGGACGAACACTCTCCATTACACATGTGAGGAGGAGGAGGAGGAGGAGGAGGAGGAGGAGGAGGAGGAGCAGGGGAGGAGAAGGAGGAGGAGGAGGAGGAGAAGGAGGAGGAGAAGGTGAAGCAACAGCCATAAATCAGACATGAGCTGCGCAAAGGAAAAGCTGGAGACAAAATAGTTGACTGTTCAATTTCATCTACGACAACGCCACTCAAGGGAGCAGATATTTAGTCCATAGTCAAGGAGAATCTATGTCATATTTCTATGGACATGTGGTTGATTTTCCTGTCATTTTGCACAAGAGATTAAAGGCACTGTAACAGATTTATAACTGTTGTAAAATCTGCAGAACAGTTCATTTTAAACGGGCTGCCGTGGTCCAAAGTTATTCCTCATACCTTATGCATTCCACACATCCTAATTGAGTTGAGACCGTGCTGTCACAGTAAAGCTAACAACAACTAGCATGCTAATGTGCACTTCTTGATTATTGTAGATTAAAACTCTTTATATGCACAAGGTTAGTTGTTTTGACCTCAGGAGGTGTAAATACAACATATCTGTACATTTTGCTGTACAGAGTTTGGACACAGTGTATTTTTTCTTTAAGTTTACCACTTTTCACATTTTTTTCGCTGCAAACCCTTGGCCTTCTCTCGGTGAGCTCTTTGATGGAGTCCCTTGAAATAGTTTTCACTTCACAGCTGTGCCGTGTCAGGGTCAAGAAATGCCAAAAGTGCAAAGCAGTGATCAAAGCAAAGGTGGCTATTTTTAAAAATCTAAACCAGTTTTGAGTTATTTTGAGTTATCTTTTGTTTGCTACATTCCACATGTTGTTTCATAGTTTTGATGCCTTCGGTGAGAATCTACAATGTAAATAAATATGGAACTTAAGAAGAAACGTAAATGAAAAAGTGTGTCTAAACTTTGAACCGGTCGTGCGCATGGAGGGGAAATCATGTTCAGGGCTTAAAGCATATTCATCTTACATTTATTCAGTTACAGATGTTGTATCGCTAAAAAAACACCTTAAGAAACAATCTTACTTTGATCGTGGCCCGCTCCTCACAGATCTGACTTGTAACATAACCCAGAGGACGTAAATATGTTTGATGCCATACTGTGGAGCATATTAGGCAACACGAGCGGGTGGCAACTTTCATGCTTTTTATTTCATTTACCAAATTGCAGTGGTTGTCACGTTAATACCCCAGAGTGGAGTGTTTGCCCAAGACCTATAACCTGCATGAACTGAAGGGAGCGGGGATTGAACTCACAACCTTTTAGTGTTTGGAACCTTTTCTGCCCCCAGACACCGACACCGTTTTTGCACACTTTAGCTTTAGGAGCTCACACACCATCCAGTAAAGCTAAGAGAATCCTTTTGAAAAACTGGCACGGCCAAAACATTTGCCACCACACACCAAGTAAACACGGTTTATGACCTGCAAACACCGCGTCGTTCCATATCCTCTGCCTGTGTTTGAAATGCTCTTTGCTTTTTTCACATGTTCACTGGTCACTGGCTCCAAACAGCAGGACATTGCTACATAGTAAGTAGTAATTAAACAGAGATCCATGTGACCGAACGCGCATTTCATGGGACATTTCAGTGCAGACATTTTTCCACTCATGTCAGGTGCGCCCCGGTCGACCCTGTGGACTTTGGCTCCTTATGGCAGCCGTATAACTCCCACGCAGTTCATGACCAAACGCTTATGAGACAATTACAAAACTTTGAGGCAAGAAGTCCACAGTTTTGCCACAATAATTCAAGTTATTCGGAATCTAATATAACAGGCCTTTGTTAAAATGAATGAGTTGGAAGAAGCAGGAAGTAAAAGGGAGAGTAATGTACTGGTGGGTGAGAGACAATGCTTCTTTATCGCATAGCAGGTCAGTGATGAGTCATGTGCAGGTAAAGTAGGCCAGTCTCACAATACGACACAGGTATTCGTGTGTGGGACGTTACTATGGTGATCATCACAGACCCGAGCCTGACCCATGCATGTGCAAACTTTCATCCTCGTGCGTGTGAGAGAGCGTCACGTACGTAGTAACGGATACGTGTGTGAAATACTTGTCGTTGAACGTTAGATTTCTTATTGATCAAGATAACATGTGAGGTTTTATGATGCAGGATATAGAGCCCATCTGTCCGTTTTTACGGGACAAAACATCGCTAGCATGGTTTTCATCAAAAACTCGATTTAATGACAGATGTGCAGGTTCTTTTACCAGAGGTTCAGCGTATACAAAATAAGACACAGCAACAATGAGGAAAGAAAAGGGGTTAAAACGCACACAATAAATACATACATTCAAAACCCGTCTTGGACTAACCCTTCAGTCTAAGTATCAAACATGACGGAGTGCACGCCTTTACTGATAACAGTTTGTAGTTATTTAAACTGTGGTCACATTTCATGGCTTTGGCTGGACTCCATGTTTGGAATCTGAGATAAATGAATGAGTAAAAGTGTGTATGTGTGTGTGTTATGGGTGAGATGTGGACACAGTTAACCTTATGCACAGTTATACTTTGTTTTGCAATGTCCAGGCTTCTTCAAAAAATGACCTATAGTTTCTTTGCTTCTTTGCTGTAGAACCTCAATAACATTATCATGGGAAATAAGCAGTGGAGAGAACGAGGAGCTGCTAGCCTCAACGTGGTTAAATATGATGGTTAAAATGCTCAGAATGATGATTCATGAACACAGAGGGGCTCTTGCTTACCACCAGATGACATCAAGAGTTGGGAGTTTTTTGAGCGTTCCAGAGGAAGACAGATTTCTGAAATTTGCACAAATGAATCAAAACACAACTGCAGCTATGTTTTGATGAGGTTAAATGTTAAACATCACTACTATAGGACCTTATGGGCCTGTTTTATGTTTTGTAACCTGATGGTGACTTCAGAAATTAACCCCCGTTGACCCACGGAAAGTCATGGTTGGCTCCCCTCTTAAACATATACGCTACAGTTTGGACCTTCTTTTTCAATGTATTTTTTCTTTAAATTTACCATCACGCAAGATATGTGGAATTATGTAACAAAGAAAAACCTCACCTTCAATTCCTCAAAGTCTCCACCCTTTGCTTTACCAACAACACCTCAAACCCTTGTCCTTCTCTCAGTGAGCTTCTCGATGAAGTCTCCTGAAATGATTTTCACGTCACAGCTGTGCCACGTCAGGGTCAAGAAATGCCAACAGTGCAAAGGGTGACTATCTTTAAAAATCTACCATCTAAAACCAGTTTTGACTTATTTTGAGTTTCTCTTGTGCGTACTACATTCCACATGTGTCATTCATAGTTTCGATGCCTTCACTGAGAATCTACAATGGAAATAATCAAGGAAATAAAGAAGAAACATAAACGAAAAAGTGTGTCCAAACTTTTGACTGGAAGTGTATGTACAGAGACATTTGGACTAAATTACAGGTTGGTGCTTCTAACAACACAGACCTACACAGATGTCTGGCTGCGGCTGGAAGGGGCACAGAATACTGCACTTGGAATGTTATATATCCACTTGCAAAATATCTCACAGCAGTGGCTCAGGGGTTCGAGCGCTCGTCCACCAGTCCGAAAAAGTTTTTTATATAATTTAAAGTGGCATCACATCCTGGCTGCCATGTCCTAGAGCAGAACTGTGAGTAAAGAGCCAAGAATAAGGCACGAACTACACAATCACCGTCTAAAAATCCACCATTATGTCAGCCTGGTTGCGTGTGCACGGCAGGGCACTTGGGCGTGTGCATTCCTCGATCATACCAAAGTCTTTCTCAGCTGATGACTGCTTCCTCTTGGATGATATGTCTTATAATAGTTTGACACAGACTTCCCTTGAGCCAGGGCAGACATGGCACCTGCAGAAAATAGCTCAACAAAGAAAAGTGAAAAGGAAGAGACTGAATTAGCGCTGAGGTGAAGTCAGGACTCAAGTCAGGACTGAAGTCAGGAATGAAGTCAGGACAGGACTGAAATTTAAACCTTAACAAGTGACAAGACATTACACAAGTTCTTCCTTATTTTGTCTGACACTTATCAAAGTCTTTCGCCATAAAAGGAGCCCTCTATTGTTACTCTACTCAATAGTAGCAAGATTAGACTAGGCCACACCTCAGTGGCATTCAGAACTCCAGCCTGGGTCAGCACCAATATGGTGAAAAAATACAAATACAGCATTGACTTGTGTTATTCAAAGGTCTCCTCCCTTCTCCCTTTCCTTCCTGCATGTTCTGATCTGAGCTTGTCTCCCTTGTCGGGGGTGTGCTTCCTCCCCGGCCCGGCCGAGTGCTGAGTGTTGCATAACGGCAGGTTGAAGACCTAATCTTATGAGGTCATCACCCTGTGACCAACATTGTGGCTGACTCTATGGCTGGGCTCAAGTTGGAGCCCGTTCCTCCCTTCCTGAATGTGTCTGTGATGTAGTGAAAGTAGGTCTAAGTCATTCGGCTGGAGGTGAACATGGAGGGTGTGGAAGAAAAAACACTGACGCTGTTTTAATCATGACATAACTGAACACAGAAGGAGCTAAAAATAGAAGTAGACAATTAGAAAGGTAATTGTAAGAGTGACATATTTTATGTGGTTATGTTAATTAAATGGTATTATATAAACCAAAGGCAAACTGATTGTTCTATACCACTTTGCACGCAATGGGAAACAAGCCTTGTGGAAGTTGACTGGAGCTGCAGAGGCCTTGAGATCAAAACCTCACTGATAAACTGCCGGATCTTTCTTTGAACAGGGACAATGTCCACATATTTAAATGCAGCTTCTTAAATGAACAGCACACAGAGCTGACGCCACCATCAGAAATACAGTGTGTCACGTTTGGTTGCTCTTTGTCTTGTAGTGGTCAACATGGTGAATTACTGATGCAATCATTAGTTACAGAACAGATAGGTTCAATTGGACATTTTTTGACAGGTCGATGTGAGGTACATCCTTCCTGTTGCAACTGGCCTGAAATCTCTAGAGTCATTTTGAGGTGACTGACCCCAATATGGGCAGAGTACCTTGTCCAAAGACACAAATGAATTACTAGATCAAGCAAGAAGTTCCAGCCATTGGTTCTATTAATGTGTTGTGGCACCTTTCTACAAATTAATTTATAAGAAACAAGACATTTTTATATCCAGTTTACGCAGCTTGTTTTGTCTATGGAAAAGCACTTTCGGTCAAGTGGGTTTACATTTTATCGGCGGCCGCTGTGTTCAAGTCTAATACAGTGTCTTTTTGTATAGCAATCAAAGCATCTAACTCTAAACAGGAAATGTCTTTTTAATGAGCACACGGCCCCTGTACCAAAACACTGCGCTTTTAGATGCTAATAATGACATGCTGTGTGTTTTTTAAAATGGCTGTTGGTTTTTTGGGACACAACACTAAAGTAAAGTCACAACAGGTCTCTGTGAGGGCCTCTGGCTGAGTCACTGCGGCCTTCAGACATTATCTGATGAAGTTTGTGTAGAAGCGAGCGTTCACTGGCCTACTTTCGTCATTCAATTTCTGTTTAGTCATGCAGGATCCAAATGGGCCATTGAAATGATTATGAAATTAGCCCCTGACAGCCACACAGACGGTGTGTTTGTGTCAGGACTTTTCATATTCAAATTTGTAACAGGAGCTTCAGAGGTAATGGTCTCATTTATATAACACGCGTACATACAAAAATGTTACATTTGTGACTTTTAGCGTTATGTTTGTGATTTATAAAAAGACAGAGAGCGTTCTAAGCTCAGGGATATGGCTCGGTGTTGTATATTTACACTTTCAGTCAGAGCACCAAAGCAAAGTTTTACAGATGAAATCCCGAGGTTTTAAGCTCCAAACGTTTCAAAATCCCTCCAGAAGTCTTTTGGTGCATACAGGCATCCAAAATGAACTTGTTAAATACCCTTCTGACGACACGTAAAATGAAAATGTCTTCCACGACGGCTGCGTACGGTCTCTGTGCACAGAGTGATAGAGTGACAGCCATAATGCGTCTTAATGCCAAGTGTAATAGTCCAGCTGGCAGTGTCCAGTGCGACATACAATTTAGGTAACACCCTCATTATAGTTTAATGTCTTTACACGTGTGATGTAATACACCAGGGACCCCTCAGCTCAGTGGAAAACCCCAGCATCAGATCTCGATTTGACCTATAGATGTGAGTAAGTCTTCAACGCCTGGTGTTTGCCATTTCAAATCATCACCTTCACTTTCTTACCAACTAATTTCTTCCAAAACAGCTTTTCTTCTGCAAACAATAACGTTGATGTCAAAGCTGTTCACTAAAAGAATCTCCAAAACATTCAAGTGTTATGATCTAAATCTGGCTTTGTATTCACTGACAACAACCCAAGGCTACAATACAACTGTGATGATCATAAAAGTAATGGAATACTATTACATGGACTGATTACGCACATATCTGAGTGAGTCATAGGGAGGGAAGGGTTCTCCCCGGGTGCTACGCAGTATTCAAATACAGAACTGAAGAAAAAAAAACTGGTCTGACAGGCAATTACACAATACGTCTCTAACGGTACGTCTTTAACTACAAAGAAAGTGGTTGTATTGATGGACAAACAGCTGAACTGTGCAAAAATACCCATTCACACAAACTCTTTGTTGGGTTAAGGGCTGTCTCAGTGTAGAGGATCTTGTAGCTTCTCAACTCTGTCCAGTAATACACATGTTTGGAGTCCATGTTAGAGTCATAAAATCCATTTGACATGTTCCAGAGTGTAACCCTAACAATTTAAACAACACAAACAACAGATGTTTACACTGGGGAATAATGGAACAGAGTGTAAGAAATATATACTGTTCTCTTATAAGTGTAAAAATGAACGATATGGACATCAGAAAAGTACTAATGCCAAATACGCACAGCCAAACGCAGGTCCATAGTTTCCTTGTATTTGTGGTTAGAATGAATGAAATAGAAATGTTCAGAACGTTTGTGTTGTTAGTGTAACCGCCTGGGTGACACAGGTAGATGACTCTAAAAATAAACGGATGTGCTCCCTTGGGCGATCACCACCTTTGTCCCAGATGTGAGAAAGTGACACAGAAAACCACAGAGTTCTAGACACAATAGAATGTTCCTCTGGAGACATTTACAAATATCTTCATATAGGGAAGGATCACTTTACCCCACGGCTGAGGAACTATACCATCTCAGACAGTCCGAATGCGCATTGATTCACACGTGTTTGAATGAGCGCTTTGTTTGTGTGTGGGTGTTTTAAAGAGCAAATTTACCTGAGAATGTGGTCACAGTGGTGCTAACGCATCCAAGACAAACAAGTGGTATTTTTCCTAAAACACAGGTTACGTCTGGAGCGTGAGTCTGCATATGCAACGTATTCACTTATCACGTATTTTGTGAAACTGCATAAAAGTGACTCGACCTTTTCCTCAGCTGCCATGTTGTTGGTTAATTGGCACCAGTAATGTAATGTTAAGGTGTGTGTGTAGTGTACAGGAATTCTGAACATACAGTGTGGGTCTGTACATGCTCATGCAACACTTGAAAATATCACAACATTTACTAATTGAGTTTGGTAATAGCTAGTACCTAAACTAAATACTCATTTGGACAAGTATCTTTGTCTAAGTGGCATCACATTTTGGTAAAGGTTTTCTCCTTTAGTATTAAAATCAAGTTTGAAACGTTAGTATTATGACAACACTACAAACTTCCTCCAGGCACCAATGTCAATTCTTAGACAAAATGTACTTTCCCCTCTGCGCTGCAAAGGTTTGTTTTGCTTTTTGGCCATTATAAACAATAGTAGGATCAGAGAACTTGTTGTAATTCCAACGAGATCTGCAGGTGCCTTTTATTCACCTTCAAACAGCACTTTTATTCGACACAGGAAGGTAAAAAGTGCCCCCATTCCTGAAGCTGTTCATACCTCGTGTCTCTCTTGTTTTGTAGTTATTAAATTTAAACAGTAATAAAAGACGCTGGAGCCTTTCTGCATGTAACAGTGTAAAGTTTGTTTTACAGCGAGGGACTCATAATTTGACTTGTTTCGGCACTTATACCAGACTAATTAAACACCAGCGTTTAACGGGCAAGTTATATAGTTTATCAGCTGCTCTGGATGATTCATTAGACCATCTTTTCTGCCGTAAGAAGTTTAAACCAACCATTCATAAAACATAACATGCAAAGTCTTTCCCAAGTCGGCCTTTTCTGCCAACTTCCCGTATCTTTATGACAAATGGCACCAAATCTAACAAGTAAGATTTACATTTGACCAAATTGTACAAAGTTATTCGATTTTATAGTTCAGTGTCTGTGGAGCCAACAGCGCATTGTACACACAGAGACAGAGAGTCGGGGAGAGGAGGGGGCCGTTGGTTCACGAGCTGGTGGCACATATGTTTTACATTATAAAACCCCCTTCTCAATTAGAGGCAGTATGATGTCAATAAAACGTCAGACTGGAGAAGCCATCACTTAAATGAGGCCTGTCACATATTGTTTTTTGCACAGCATTCCAACAGGGCCCATCAGTCTGAAATGATTTGTACTTTGATTAGGTTTACCACAATATGCCATTTCGGATTTGATTTTCTGTGCACGCTTTAAGTTCGACTGTAAATGTTGTTTGCCTA
>KN479060.1:35987-47542 GCA_000787095.1 Periophthalmodon schlosseri | reverse complement strand
AGATGTAAACAGATTAAAAAAAAAGTGTTACTCAAACATGTGTGAATGAAACAAAACACAACTCCAGGTCTATTTTTGAGGAGGGAACAGCTTTAGAACATGGATTAAACCTCGTGAGAGTCAGTTTTGTGTCATACCTTTAAACAAACAAACACAGGATTAACTTTGCTGGTTCAGATTCAACGTTTCCCTGGTTTTGTTCTATTTAATATGTCACTCCAGCTCAGACCTAATACATTCACTTTAAGATCTTTTTCGCCAGTGTTTTGTGAACGTTTGGCCAGAAATTGAAGAAGTCAACTAAATAAACTCAAAGAAATTAAGACTTTGGTAGTTCAACACTTTTTAGAAGCAGATTATCAGATTTGCTCTGAACTGGTCTGTGATGGTCATTGAATAAACTCATAAGGTCAGCCCAAATTTCAGCGGACAGAGAGAAGGTCATCCACAAATTACAGATGCCTCAGAGGGACAAAATAGAGGAGGCTCAACTGGTCAAAGGCTGATCTACTGCAGCCTCCAAGGGTCAAATTACAGCAGAACACAAGGTCAAAACTGAACTGAACAAAAACAACAAAAAAGATTTATCAGGACACGTTAGCTTTTGGAAATATTTTTGTCAAAGCAAAATTGTGCAGCATTTTTTGTCACCATGGAGATGTTTTTGCTTTGGAATGTTCCACGGTAGGTCATTAAACTTATCCCCATGGAAACAGTGCCAGGCCAAGGTCAGTTCTGGAGAGGTAAACCCGCTCGCAGAAGGAACGCACGTGTATGAGCTTAGAAATGTTTTAATGCCATACTATGTAACATTCCAGGCAAAGCAACAGCATCACCATGGAGACGAGCGCGGGGGGCGCGCACACACACACACACACACACACACACACACACACACACACACACACGGTTGTCTAGGGTTACCAAAAGTTGAAGATCTTCTGATGAAACATTCTGAAGCGTGAGGTTCGCTCTCTCCACACTGTTGAGCAGCAGATGGACTAAACTGGGAGCCACGTTGGACTCGAGTGGTCAGAGCTCGTGTGAAATCCTCCTGACCGTGACCCATATTAGAGAAGAGGGCGCCGTCTTCATCAGCGAGGAAGAGCCGCTCTCCTGAGGTCAGACCTGTGGCTCGCATTCAAGGCCATTCATTTTGGCACGATTCTCAAACCTCTTTTAGACAATATTCTGTGATTTTCCACATTAAATGTTGTACTTTGTTTTCTGTTCCATGTGTCTTATGTCTGTGTCCCTCAGTGTCCAGTAGGTTCACACTGGTCCATGGGTTTATACTCGTCTGTGTGTCTGATACTTGAGAAACATACAGACAGAGATCATTATAAAGACTTGGACTGGTCCTGGTTTGGTCCTGGTTTGGTCCTGGTTTAGTCCTGGTTTAGTCCTGGTTTAATCTTGGTTTAATCTTGGTTTAATCTTGGTTTAATCTTGGTTTAGTCCTGGTTTGTTCCAGTAGGTTCACACTGGTCCATGGGTTTATTCTAGTCTATGTCTTATACTTGTTCTGATACAGAGAGAGTTAATTCTAAACATATTCAGGAAAGGTTCATTTCTGTCCTGTGACTTATTTTAGTATTGATACCTGCGAAAAAAACAAAACAAAAAAACAACTAGTTTCAATACTAGTTTCAGTATCGATTAATATCTGATTTTTAATGCTTTTAATAATCCTCCTTCATAAGCTGCTCTGCTGAGATCAGACCTGTGGCTTTTATTCAGGACCATTCATTTACAAACACACACACACACGCACACACACACACGCACACAGACATACAAGCACACGCACACACACACACACACACGCACAAGCACACGCACACACACACACGGCCGTTCTGACTTCCTGTGTCCGCGTCTCATGTTGCTGCAGACCACAGGGCAGACAGGATATGAAGAGGACGAAGCAGAGCAGCCGTCAGCGCTGTTTGCACTCGCAGGGTTTAAAGAGGTGCAGCACGGAAATAATCAGCTGTAGTCTCATTTCCACAAAAGCTACAATAAACAATTATGGGAAAAGAAACTGCCGACTCACTGTTGGAACCGCAGCGGTCAGCGACGTAAACACAGACAAGTCAGGGTTCCACTTTAGACCAGTGACGCCTCCATTTAAAGCTCCTATATCACACGAACTGACTCCTGTAGCTTTAAGTCATGTTCTAATGTTCCCTCCTCAAAAACACACCTGGAGTTGTGTTTTGTTTCACTCACACATGTTTGAGTAACACTTTATTATTAGTCTGTCTACATCTCCAAAGCTCAAAACGCTCTGTTCCACCTTGTGATGTCAAGAAGTGGTAGTTTTCAAGTTAACAGCTCCTTTTACCTTTAGTTCAGTAGAGATTGGAAATTCCAGAACTGAAATGATCCAAATAATTCCAGTGAAGGTGTGTGGAGTTTAAAAACACAGCAGAGCACTTCCTGTATCACCACAATATTAAAGTGCATATGACAGTTTTTCATGATTTTAAAATTATAACTTTTTGGTGGGATAGTACCTCCTGAAAAATGTCTGTCCGTTGTAAAAGAGAGAACCACATTCTGGACGGGGGACGGAGGAAACATCACTGGGACAGAGGACGACAAATGCCGCTGGATTAAAGAGGAGTCGAAAAACAGAAACGTGCCCACGGGACTTTAAACCGGGACGAGGGGCCTTTTTACTCTCACACACCTGGGACACTGTCCTGAAGAAGTCGCGTCCAAACATCAACAAGTTTAGTTTGTTTTCATCCCTGACAGTTTAGACTCACGCACCTCGGATACTGTCCTGAAGAAGTCAGACTGCAGATGGCGCTGTCGTCCTGTCTCCGGTGGTAGGAAACCTGCGCTAAAACCTGTTTAAACCAGCTGACGAACACTCACAGAAACATCACGTGACCACTGTGAGGCGCCAGTGAGCAGGACAAACTGTCAGGGATGAAAACAAACTCAACCTTGGTCTGAAGAAAAAATAAAAAAATATCTATAGGCCAATTTTCACACAAGGATATGATCTGAGGTAAGTGACTCATTTTAATGGCAGTGCAGTGACAATCATGGAGGTTGTATTCAGACAATTTCACCAAATAGACGACAACGAGCCCCGCACGCTCCAGCTTTATCATCAGCGAGTATATGGCCAGTTTCGTGTTTGTGTTTTGGTCTTGTGCAAAGCAGCTGTGGACATGAGTCACCCATTATGTTGTTTACTTAAAAACACGGCCATTTTGCATTTCTTTATCACTTACAGCTGTTTCACACAATCACAAGAACAAGACAAGCGTTTTGAAAATGTGTCGTCATCTTGGTTTTAACCCCAGCGAGGATCCACTGCCCAAAAAATTCAGCAGACGTGACGCTGTTTCTTTGTCTAAAGTTGCGTGGACTCAACTGAACCAAAAAGTCTGGAAGATGCAAAATGTTCTACTCAACGCAATCGAACTCATTCACGATACTTTTCCGATTTCCATCTGGCGACAAACGCGCTAATGTTCTTTAACGCGGGCGCCAGACGCACCGTAAGCCCGACGTGACCGTGGAGAGCAAACAGCGTCGCTCTCCGTCACCAATTAGTCAACTGCTATAGAATCAGGAGACAAGAGGGTCAACCTGCCACCATTTCCTGGACGCCATTATCTACGACAAGACCAGCGTTATTAATAAAGCCCGAGCACGTGGCAGATAATGAAAAGTGCGCCGTGTTATAGAAAAACATATAGGGCGGCGTTGTTGGGCTCATTAAATCTCGAGTTCTCATTACTTGGAGATAGACTGTAATGCATTTTAGGACTCCCGAGGGGTTTGGAGGCTTAGAAATGGACTCCGCATCCCTGCCCAAGATCTGACCTTAATGTCTTAAGTTGTTATTGCAATAGAGAAAGAGGAGGAGGAGGAAGGAAGGAAGGAACGAGGGAGTCATTAAAGAAAAGACAGGCTTACGATGGGTGATGAGATAAAGATTAATATATAAAACAACTACTACTGCTGAATTTTATGTGACACGTGCGTCCCAAGAAATCAGCAGGGAAACAAGAAACACTAAAAAAAAAGGTTTGTCTGGCTCAGAGACTGTATATAAATGGACATAGCTAACCTGCTAGCGCCGCGTTCCAAGTCATTTTGGTCTTAAATGTTCGTATTAACCCTCTACATGATTCTGGGGTTTTTATTTCGCTATTGTGTCTGTAAATCAACATAGAACATTAATACCCTCTACATGATTCTGGGGTTTTTATTTCGCTATTGTGTCTGTAAATCAACATATGAACATTAATAACAGACAAATCAGGCACCTTCTTTCCCCGAGGTCGCTCCCGTTAACATTAGCAACAGGTTTGATTGACAGCGTTGCTAAGTGCCCGCTCCCTGTTAAACCAGCGGTGTGAGCGCGGAGGGGCGTTACCTTCAACAGCCCCGCTCCGGATTGGCTCTTTGGTTGCTATGATACTCGCGGTCGCAATTCCGAACATGTAACTCGCCGCCAAATTCGCCCCTATAACTGCTCCGGCCTCGATGGGCTTCATTCGACCGGAGCCGAACGCTGTGGGCGACGTCACGCTCACTTAGTCCACTTCTTCACACAGTCTGTGGTCTGGTTTCACTGGAGGAACAGCATCTGACTCCTATTATCTTCTAATGGTAAATAATCAGTTTTCACCATAGTACTAATAATGACCAATTAAAACCACTTTTTAAAAACATGTTAAACGTCTCAGGCCTAACTGAGCTGTAATGTGGTGATGTTAACGTAGGACCAATCCAAGACAATTTGGACCTTTCCTTAGTAGAACCACGTTGCTTTCAATATCAACTTCTAAACCTGTCACGATAACACACACATTTTGAAGCTCGATATATTGCTACAGAGAAAAGATAATATTGAAACTACTTTATACCACTGACACAAAGCAAGATGGTCCCACTAAACCTATTTTTAAATCTACAGTGGCATTAAAAGGCCTGAGCTGCAACAGATGAATAGAATGAACCAATAATTAGCTATAATAGTGATTTACGCAGCTCAAATCTTTTGGTATCACAACAAAAATAACACAGACGTACACGCGATGAGCACTGAGCCCTCAAACCTACTGTTCCAGGTTTCAAATACTGAACGATAAGTGGATATAGTGATTATAGTGACAGGCCTATCAATTTCATTCACACAGCAAAGAGTCCAGAGTGTTCCTCCAAAGTCTGACCGCTGCACCAGACGCTTTTACCGACAGAGGATTGGCTGTTAGCGTTGACCTCGCCATCGCAACGCCACAAGGTGATCGCCGACAGTTTAAAATGGTAAATAGTCACATTTTTACCACCGTCAAGGCTCAAAGCGCTTTACATCGAGGAACCACTCACACATTCACACACCAGTGTACGCAGACACGGGGGCGAGGGGGGTTAAGTGTCTTGCCCAAGGACACGACGACAGTATTCATCTTCTGTGGGAGTTGGAATCGCGCCGCCAACTCGTGGGTCACCGGATCTGACCGGCGGGGCTGGATCCGGATCAGTGAACAAACACTCTACCAACTGAGCCACTGTCGCCTCCAATTTGTTTTAGATTTAATTAACTGGAAGCAAAACTGCAAAGTACTTACACGAGTAAACATGCAACGTAATCCCTTTTCCAAAACCTTTAGAACCCTCCTCATCCCATTACATAAAAGATCGACAGAGCCGGGAGTCTGGTCCAGAGATCAAATGCTTACGTCCGCACGTCGGCCGGTCCATTTCCAATCAGTCCGGAGGGAGGAGGAGGAGGAGGAGGAGGAGGAGGAGGAGCGGAGCCGAACATGATGCTGCAAAAACCCTCTGGTGGTCCGGGAGAGCCCTCTGTGGGGTTTGGCAGAGCCGTTAGCGCCGTGAGCGGGCGCCGGCACCCTCTGCAGATGGCGAACGGGGAAGAGGACTGATTCATGACCACGTACTGACACACTGCAGATCCGGTCTCTGCCTCCTGCCGCCGCACGTGTCCAGAGCGGATCTGGCGCCGTTTGTGTTCAGTCTGGGTGTGAAGTCGATTATTAGTAATCAGGACAGGTTACGCTGATGCCAACTAATGCAATTCAAGATCGCTAATCTCTACTGAACTAAAGGTAAAACGAGCTGTTCAACTGAAAACTACCGCTTCATGACATCACAAGGTGGAACAGAGCGTTTTGAGCTTTGGAGATGTAGACAGACTAATAATAAAGTGCTACTCAAACATGTGTGAATGAAACAAAACACAACTCCAGGTCTGTTTTTGAGGAGGAAACAACATTAGAACATGACTTAAACCTCACAAGAGTTAATTTCATGTGATATACCTTTAAGTGTGGTTACATTCATATTTTTCCCTCAAAATGCAAGATATTTTGCACAATATTAACCCAAGAAAACGTTTGTCAACAAAAGGTAGAAGCAACTCTGTCATTTAAAGGTTCTATATCACACAAACTTGACTCTTGTGAGGTTTAAGTCATGTTCTAACGCTGTTCCCTCCTCAAAAACAGACCTGGAGTTGTGTTTTGTTTCATTCACACATGTTTGAGTAACACTTTATTATTAGTCTGTCTACATCTCCAAAGCTCAAAATGCTCTGTTCCACCTTGTGATGTCATGAAGTGGTAGTTTTCAAGTTAACAGCTCCTTTTACCTTTAGTTCAGTAGAGATTGACAAGTCCAGAGCTGAAATGATCCAAATGATTCTAGTGAAGGTGTGTGGAGTTTAAAAACACAATGGAGCACTTCCTCTGTTACCACTTGATGACATCACAAGGTGGAACAGAGTGTTTTGTGTCTGAGAGAAGAACTCAGCCTAAATCTGCAGGGTTTGTTTGTTAAACATGTGTGAATGAAACAAAACACAACTCCAGGTCTGTGATGAGGAAACGACATTAGAACAGATCAGAAAATACCGTAATACGGGCACTTTAAAAATGTTGAAAAAACGACAGATGAGCAGCAGCAAGAATCCACAAGTCTTGGCAGAACAAGTCTCCTCTAAAAAGAAGCTAAAGTCTAGGAGAAGCGATACACAGAGAAAGAGTGAGAGAGAGTTATGTTTCCGCTGTGTGAAAGAATGAATAAAAACCTGCGATTTGAGGAAGAAAAATGGGGCAAAGAACTGGCCGAGCGAAAAGTGCCACGGCAAATCTCACACTCCCAAAGCTGGCAAAACAGTCCCCGGGAACCCGCTAAACTCAGCACGCCTGGAAACAGTTGCATCAGCTCACAAGTGTTTGGAAGGCATTCAGAAGGACACTTAGGCCAAGTCTCTGCTCCTCGTGAACAAAAAGGACCCCATTTTGTAAGGAAAAAATGAAAGGGATTATACAGAACACAGAGCAAAGATCCAAGAAGAGAAACGGCACAAAGGAGCTGAGGACAATCTCCTAAAAGTTGGTAAAAGTTGGTAAAAGTTTCTGTGTTGCGTTGACAGGTTGATGTATGAGGCTCCCAGTTTGCTACGGGGTTCCTGATCTTTCTTGTAATTCTCTGGGAACAATGAGAGCGGCGGGTCGTAAGTGCCACCTGTCTCACGTGCGCTACGGTCCCCTTCCGTCGACGCCATTAGGGCTGAAAGGGGAAATGCGAGAATACAGAAGCCCGGCGGACGGTAAAAGCCAATTAGAACAAATCGACCGGCGTGTGACTGCAAATGGAGGCCAAAAAGCGTTCTCTGCTTTGATACAAGACGTCTGGGGTGTTACGAAGAGCATTTAAGAAAAAGTCATTTTCAGAAATAGGTCTCAGGGAGCTGGAGTTTAAGTGGCGTGATCACAGGAGCTGTGAGCGTCCAGGAATCCAGTCACGCATGTGCATTTTAATTAAACAAAACATGACGATATTACGTTATCGTCCAGTATGAATGGTTCAGAAGTTCAGAAAATATTTGGCAACAAAACGATCATGACATTTTAGTAGTTTACCAATGATTCTTTTTAAAGGGCCCATGTTGCGCTATTTTCTGATCTGTTCTAATGTCGTTTCCTCGTCACAAACAGACCTGGAGTTGTGTTTTGTTTCATTCACACACGTTTAACACACAAACCCTGCAGATTTAGGTTCTTCTCTCAAACTGAAAACACTCTGTTCCACCTTGTGATGTCATTAGGTGGTAATACAGGAAGTTCTCCACTGTGTTTTTAAACTCCACACACCTTCACTAGAATCATTTGGATCATTTCAGTCCTGGAATTGTCAATCTCTACTGAACTAAAGGTAAAAGGAGCTGTTAACTTGAAAACTACCACTTCATGACATCACAAGGTGGAACAGAGCATTTTGAGCTTTGGAGATGTAGACAGACTAATAATAAAGTGTTACTCAAACATGTGAATGAAACAAAACACAACTCCAGGCCTGTTTTTGAGGAGGAAACATTAGAACATGACTTAAAGCTACAAGAGTCAGTTTTGTGTCATATTAGACTTTTAACCAAACAAATAAAAAACAGAATATGGATCAAGTCCATTATTAATTAAGTATATATATGTTTTCTTTTAATAATGCTGCCGTCTCTGTTATAAAAGTCTTTTGTCATGTGTTTTACAGTCTGGTAAACGATTACATATATAGAAATATGAACATAATTATTTGAAAAGTCCAGAGCTCATAATTATTCCGATTAACCCAGATGCCTCGTTTTACATTTGCAGACACCTGAGACATGACGTCACGCACTATTTTAAGCAGTAACCTTCACAAAACACAGAAAGTACAAAGTAATTTCCAAACACGAGGCCGATCATATCGAGTCTCGGATTAACCCTTTAACCTCCTCATGTGTCGCATCACTTTTATCTCACAGGTAAAACCACGACTATTTAAAAACGCTCGAGTATCCGGCCGTTACGATGGAAGCTGACGGCGCGTTACGAGCTGAGGCGGCTGTCGGGCCGACACAACCTGTCTGCTGTTTTTGTTTGGACATTTGGGAGCTGAGGCATTGTCTGTCAATATGTGGGCAACACATAATTAAAGCCAGCGAATAGAAACGGAGAGAGCGAGCGGCTACGCGCTCCCGTCACTGACGGGCTCTGATGTATAGTGAGAGCTGACGGGATGGAGGAGGAAGTTTACATTTAAACTGTCAGAATGCGACAGAAGTGACAAGCCACTGAAACGGGGACATCGAAGATACGTCGAGCTTCATCAATGAATTTCTTTAATAAATGAGTAAAGCTACGTGTTTGTTATCGGAATCATACAAAGGTCAGCGCTACAACGCCACAGTCAGGCTGTTGAAGGTAACGCCCCTTAGCAACGCTGTCAATCAAACCTGTTGCTAACGCTAGAGGGAGCGACCTCGGAGGAAGAGGCGCCTGATTTGTCTTTATTAATGTTTCATATGTTGATTTACAGACACAATAGTGAAATAAAAACCCCAGGATCATGTAGAGGGTTAATACGAACATTTAAGACCAACATGAGTCTGACAGCAGCAGGTACAGAGAGAGGGGCGGAGTTTAACACAGGAAGTGAACTGGAGCTAGGGTCGATGGAGCCGGAAGTGCCCATGATCACGCGGCGGCTAGAAGGTTAATGTCCATTTATATATACAGTCTGACTACTTTTACTTGGGCTCATGCATTAAGTAGGAGGAGGAAATAAGAGACGGTCGATATATCAGCTCTAATATTGGTATTTATGAGGCCAAAGGGTTTTCACAGTGAAATTTAATACAACTTTTTAAAATCTTGATATCAGTTACTATGAGGGATGCCACAATAAACAATATTGTTTATAGTGATAAAAAGGGTTTATTTTTATTTTCTATAAATCATGAGAATTGGAAACAAAGATAATAGTCATTACATCACCAGAACAAACTTCTCCTGACGTCGTCTGGATCACTGCTGTTTTCACTTATGACAAAAGTACAGAACTGTAACAGCTGTTTAAATATGGAACCTGTTCATAAGATTAAAATTATGATTCATATCCAGAACGTTTTTAAACTGTCAGCAACTTTAATCATTATCCTGTAAAATCGTTAATCTGTCAGCAACTTTAATCATTATCCTGATAAAATTGTTAATCGCAATTATTTGGGCCGTGAGAATCGTGACACCAGATTTCAGTATCGTCCCAGGCCCGGTTGCCGTCGGTTACTGTCACAACAGCAAACGACAAATATCAAATACGATAAGTGTGTAGGAAAATGAATAAAAGAAAAAAATTGATAAATGTGTAAACACCTCAGTCTCCCGTTCATAAAAGTGTGTGAGCTTCACTGCTCAGAAAACACCACTCGTCATAATCACCAACAGCCCTTAATACAACAACACACCAAACAAGACCGAACTATTCAGAGTCCACCAGGCCTCTGTCCCCACGTCCACGCCGCACAGAGCGCTGCCCCTTTCCCACGCCGCGCGGGACGCCTTTCGAGTTCGACCGACCTCGTATTGACTAAGCGCGCGGCGGCTCCGAGTCGTGATGATATCCATTTGAAATGTGCCCTCGCAGCGGGGAGACCGGCGCCAACCTGCAATATTGTGGGCCGCTCGTGTCTGTGCCATCAGATTGGCTCACAACGTGTGGTCCCGCGGCTGAGTCAAAAGAAATCTGCAGTCGGGGAGTTGCTACGCTTGAACTGGGAGCGTTTGTGAAACACGCGAGGTCTGTGGAGACGGCGGTCCCACTCCTACGGCGAGGTTCACACTTTGTTTAACGAATAACAACATCAGCCCTTGTTTTGTACAGGCCTAACTCCTCCTCCTCTGTTCTGGGGAGAGTTACATCAGGTTAGGCCTGTCACTGTAATTATTATATATCCACTTGTCGTTTAGTATGTGAAGCTGGAACGAGATGTTTTGGGGTCAATATTTATCGTGTGAACATTTACTTTGCACAACTGGGACATTTATGGTTTTGGTTTTGGTCGATCTGTTCTAATGTTGTTTCCTCGTCTCAAACAGACCTGGAGTTGTGTTTTGTTTCATTCACACATGTTTAACACACAAACCCTGCAGATTTAGCCCGAGTTCTTCCCTCAAACTGAAAACACTCTGCTCCACCTTGTGATGTCATACAGGAAGTGCTCCACTGTGTTTTTAAACTCCACACACCTTCACTAGAATCATTTAGTTTGATTTCAGACTTGGAATTTCCAATCTCTGCTAATAAAAAGGTAAAAGATGGGTGTTAACTTGAAAACTACCACTTCATGACATCACAAGGTGGAACAGAGCATTTTGAGCTTTGGAGATGTAGACAGACTAATAATAAAGTGTTACTCAAACATGTGTGAATGAAACAAAACACAACTCCAGGTCTGTTTTTGAGGAGGAAACATCATTAGAACATAACTTAAACCTCACAAGAGTCACTTATGTGTGATATTGGACCTTTAAATACATTTCACGGTGTGGTCCTGTGTCTTGTCATCAGTGCTGGAGGCGTTTCACAACCAGTTTTTAAGTTCCACAGAAAACATTGCATAATGTGTTTTGAGTTCAGTTGGAGGACTGTTCCTTTATTTCACACATTCACAAAGTACTAGTTAGTTACTGACTTGGATCAAACTAACCTAATGTCACAAAAACACAAAATTAAACAAC
>KN479060.1:1756-17465 GCA_000787095.1 Periophthalmodon schlosseri | reverse complement strand
GAATGTGATTTTCCACATCAAATGTTGTACTTTGTGTCTTATATCTGTGTGACCCTCAGTGTCCAGTAGGTTCACACTGGTCCATGGGTTTATTCTAGTCTATGTGTCTTATACCTGTGACAGATACAGAGGCAGGTCAGTCTAAACATGTTCAGGAAAGGTTCAGTTCTGTCCTGTGAATGTGACATTCTCTCAAATCTAGTTTTAGTATCAATTAGCGTCTTCTGACAACTCTACAACAGGACAAACAAAACAAAACAACTTCAAGGGTTGAACTTCCAGATCCGCACGTATAAGACACAGTTTGAGTTCTTAAAAGAGAGTAGCTATTCTGAGGACACTTCACGGTGAACCTGGACCACAGCGAGATCTTCCCACAGTTAGTCACGGGACTGTTGGCAGGCTCGGGGACTCGGAGGCATATGCGGCCTCCATCTGCCGCTCACTCACCGCTTTCCAAACCCCTTCCTCTGTCAGCGTCCATCTGTCTCCCGCCCCGCCCCGCCGGCAGGAAACGCGAGCTCTTCCGCGAGGACGGGCCCGGCGCCCGCGGCGACGTGAGGCGACCACCGTCCCCGGTGATAAACAGGTAAAGTCAAATGATATCACCACTGAGGGGATGAGAAGAGGGGCAAATGGAGGAACGTTTGAATGAACTTGATTAGAGTAAATATAGATGATAAACGACGATACTGAAACTAGTTTACGCCACGGACGCAAAAACCCGAGAGCAGATTTAACCCACAAAAACTATTTTAAATCTACAATATTGTTAAAAATCATGAGCTGCAAGAAATAAACAGCAGAATGAAACACTTTAGTCGTTACTTTGAGTCTGGAATGAGTCAAACAAGTTATTTATTCAAACTTTTACAGCTTAAATCTCATCAAATAGCCAAAAATTACCCCAAAATTTCCCAGTAGTGCAAAGAAAATGTGCACATGATAAATATTGACCTCAAGATGGTAAGAAATTAGCTATGGACGAATCGGAAAACACCGTTCATTTCCTTAAAACAAAATTAAAATGAGACAGAACTGGTCCAAATGCATTATGCAGCTGTTTTTGTCCTTCAAATAACCACAGAACAACTTTGTATAAATAAAAGTTCAAATTTTATGAGACTTTCTTGGCCAGTGACTCGTCTTATTACATCGACGCGTCTGTCCAACCAGGATATCGACCGGACCGATATTTGGAAGCCGATATTATCTATAAAAAACTGAATCATGTTTTTTTCCCTCAAACTGATCCATCTCGATTCTCAATTCAATAATTTAAATTTCTTTTCAAAATGATGATGATGTTCTGATGAGTTGTGTGACTTTAAACAAAAGCTCTTTACCTTCTTTGTTCTGTAATTACTAGCGTTTGTGTTTTGTGCTGATTTTGTCTTTTGCAATGTTTTGGTAATTGTACTTTAAACCATAATGTTTAAGACTGAAACCACCTCTCCTCCCTGGTATTTAACACTACACAGGACATACAGGTGTTTTCTTGTTTTGTTCCTACGTATCGTATTGTCTGTGTGTTTGTTTTGTGTTGACTTTAATGTGAAGCCCTTTGGTCAGCTCAGGTTGTTTTAAATGTTTTATAGAAATACTAACTTGAGTCTGAACTCGGCTCCAGACCACTCTCTTTTACAGACAGAGGTTTTGTTGCAGTCGCTCAATTAAAACCAGCCAAGCACAACATTCACAATTAGACTGAATCTCCGTCTCTATTAAAATTCGATTAAACGCCAGCTCCAAAGTGTAATACCTAAAACTGCCATTCAAACCACAATTACTACGAAAGTTTGCTCACAAGAAGCAGACGCAAACCAAGAACAAACTGATTCTGGGCTAAGACCATCGGAAGTGAGCGGTGAGTGGTTTCGCTTCCGGCTCCGTCGACTCTGGTTCCGATTCACAAACTGTGGCTCCTCTCTCTGTAACTGCTGCTGTCAGACTCCTCTTTAAATGTTCGGATTAACCCGCTCCACATGATCCGGGTGTTTTTATTTTGCCATTTTGTCCGTAAATCAAGATACGAGCGTTAATAACAGACAAATCAGGCGTCTTCTTTCCCAGAGGTCGCTCCCGCTAGCGTTAGCAACAGGTTGATTGACAGATACGAGCGTTAATAACAGACAAATCAGGCGTCTTCTTTCCCAGAGGTCGCTCCCGCTAGCGTTAGCAACAGGTTTGATTGACAGCGTTGCCAATCTAAAGCAGCGGTTCGGGCGGGAAGGGGCGTTACCTTCAACAGCCTCGCTCCAGATTGGCTCTTTGGTTGCTATGATACTCGCAGCCGGAATTCCAAAAAAGGAACTATAACTGCTCTGGCCTCGACGAGCTTCATCTGGAGCCGAACGCTGCGGGTGACGTTCTTCACACAGTCTGTGGATAAGACCAAACGTCCGAGCAGCGGTTTTAACCTGAGACGACATTTAACAGATGTAATAAATCTTGTGCCTGGTCTGTTGAGTTTGTTCTAAAACTTTTGGATGAAACTCCAAAAACCACAAATTAAAAACTGTTCTTAAACACATTACAAGTTGGATCAGATCTCATTTCTGCTGCTGGAGTTTTTATTACTTGTTCCAAAAAAAAGTTTATTTCTTTTTCCATTCTCACAAACTCGGTGTCGACAAACCGTAACAATCATAACACGGTTGAGGACAGAAACCACTATAATAGATCCACCAATATGAGCTTTTTCATGGCCAACGCCGACTGTCTAGAATACAGAACAAGGTGAGGCTGATAAGCTCCGCCGTTTCGTTTTAGTTTCATTTAAATTTACCAGAAACTCCCCCACAGCCTTTTTACCACAAACCTATAATCGAGCTGTGTTTCACATTTAGTGCAGTTGTTAAAATAAAACTTGTGTGTGTTTGTTCTAGGCACCAAATCGACCGTGAATGTTGCTGCTGTTGTTGTGTCCTTGTGCGCAGACACTGGGGGCAAGGTGGGTAAAGTGTCTTGCCCATTTACCATTTACTAGGCCCATCACGATTATCACTACATTAACTTATCTTTCAGTACAGACCAGATGGAACTATATTTTTTCAGGTCAGTATTTACCAGGGGGATTTTTTCTTTGCTCTGGTGGGAAAGTTTTGGTTATTTTTCTGCAATATGATGAGATTTGAGGTGCGGAAGGTCGAACTATGAACTTGTATGACTCATTATAGACACAGACTCACTACTTTTTTATTGCAGCTCATGTTTTTTAATTGTACATTTAGAAAACTGTTTTGAGATAATTCTGCTTAATGTTTGGTTTTAATATAAAAGCATTAAAAAAGTGCGTAACTCGATCCGATACGACATCTCTTCCTTAAGACGCGTGAGGAGCAGCCTGACAGTAGGGGGCGCTTTTACATATTTCAACGCCCTGATGATCCCACACATGACCCACTGTGAGTCCTGCTGGTCTCAGGTCAATAAGGGCCACGCCCAAACCTCTCAGATCCGTCTATAATCAGGCAGTAAAGGCACTCGATAAAAAAAACAAACCCTTTGTTATCACCACTGTCATATCCTCAGTAAATACAAAATGCTCAGTTTCAACCATTTAATTCTGTTTCAAATCTAAGAAACGTATTCAAAATTATTAATAATGCAGCTCCACCTACATAGAAAAAAAGGATTAAACTTTGTTCCGAACAAACTCCCCCCGATCCACTCGGTCGGTCTGAACCCAAACTGCACAGTTCAAACAGATCCTCGGCCTTTGCTCAGTCGCCTTTTCTTTTCAAACCATCAGAAGAATCGACTCCAGACTCTGAAAACATCTGCAGATTTGAATAATTTTACTAGAAATTTGAAAAAGTACATTTTAGATAAACCTGTCGACATCAGTCTGGTTTATTTGTGCTGTTCTGTTTCACTGTAAAAACCTGCACAGAATGATTTTTAATGTGTGTTCACCTGCCCAAGGGCCGCACCTGCCCAAGGGCCGCACCTGCCCAAGGGCCGCACCTGCCCAAGGGCCGCACCTGCCCAAGGGCCGCACCTGCCCAAGGGCCGCACCTGCCCAAGGGCCGCACCTGCCCAAGGGCCGCACCTGCCCAAGGGCCGCACCTGCCCAAGGGCTGCAGATGTAAAGGAGCAGTGGCTAAATCTGGTACAAATCATCTTTTCTTTTGTAAGATTCATGACTTTGTACACAGTCCCTGACAAAGAAAGAAAGATAAATATTACGTTTATCGTCTATATTTACTTCTTTTCTTTCTTTCTCTTTATTTATACAGGGGAACCCAATGAGACAGTCTCTTTTTCATGGGCCCTGTTCAAAATACAATACAGACAAAACCCAAACAAATCACATAGGTTTATAAGTCCATATAAAACTGGTGTGAATATGAACGTTACATAGTGATTGTGGCACCAAAGTTTTCAATTTAGCTCGTCTCTGAAATATATTCCATTTTTGTGAAGCAAAACGGCCAAACGCCCTTTTTTCCATCTCGGTCCTGAAGCGGCCTTAGCCTCGTACAGTCACGTGACCTGGCGTTAAGTGTTGGTGTTAGACTTCCTCAGTATATCACGTTTCAGAAAGTGTTATCGCGACAGGTCTGCGTATCCTCTTGGTTTTCTCCTCACAAAAAGCCGAGCACTTCACCCCTGTCGCTCTGCCTTCGACATGAGGAGAAAAATTAGCTGTCCGTCAATGGGGAGAGAGGAGGTCTTTGTTTGACAGGACAATAGCGGTCATTCTTCTTCGGCGGAGAGGACGGCGGGCCTGACGCAGAGACCACCGGCCGGGGCCAGAAATCAGGCCACAGAGACGGCGAACTGGTCCTGTCCAGAGATCAGCCTCTGACGCTCAAGGTGAAAGTGGGTTTGAAACGCCTTGAATATTGTACTTACAGATCGAACGATGTGGGTTTTTCATGGCTGATGCTGATGCAGATAACGATTGTTTAGAAGGGAGAGAAACAAATGGCTGATAAGGTCTGACGATATTTTTGGGTCAATATGAACGGCCAGTTTTGATTATTTGCCCAATTTTGTATTATAAATTTACTACAAACTCACTCATAAACTTATTTTAAACTTACTTTAAGTCATGTTCTAACGCTGTTCCCTCCTCAAAAACAGACCTGGAGTTGTGTTTTGTTTCATTCACACGTGTTTGAGTAACACTTTATTATTAGTCTGTCTACTCTGTTCCACCTTGTGATGTCATGAAGTGGTAGTTTTCAAGTGAACAGCTCCTTTTACCTTTAGTTCAGTAGAGATCGGCAATTCCAGGACTGAAATGATCCAAATGATTCTAGTGAAGGTGTGTGGAGTTTAAAAACACAGTGGAGCACTTCCTGTATTACCACATGATGACATCACAAGGTGGAACAGAGCGTTTTCAGTTTGAGAGAAGAACTCGGCGTAAACAAATATAATCGTCATTACATCACCAGAATGTGCAGAACAAACCTACTTCTCCTGAACATTAAAATTATAATTATTCACATCCAGAACGTTTTTAAACTGTAAATCGAAATGAATTTGGCCGTGATAATCGTGACAGCAGATTTCCACATCGCCCCAGGCTCACGTTATACTTCACACATTCTTAGAGCAAAACTTTTGGTGCTACTTGGCATAAAAGTTGTTCAGACACCACTCCGCTTCAAGTCAACATTAATGTGCTCTTTATCCCATTAATTCCGCCCGATTAACCTGCAGTTGAAGAGGTAGAACAACAGAAACGCAGCCATTAGAAGCTCTAATGAAGCTGTACAGTTGAAGAATAAAACAGAGCATCACAGACACGAGCCCTGGTGTCTCCAAACGAACGGCCTCGAGTGTCTGTTAACACGTCTGGAACCCGAGAGCGGGGTCAAACGCTCCAGATGCTACTCCCGGTTTTACGCCTCACCGAGCGCGACATCAAAAGACCCGTGTAAATCCCCGCTGGGAGCGAGACGCCGAGGCTTCGGGGGGAGGCGGACGGCGGCCACCGGCCCCCGAACGTAATCACTCACTTTAGGCAGGTGAAATGAGACCGGATCAATAGGACAGGGCACCTTCACGGAGCGACCCGCCGTCACCCGTGAACGACAAACTTTATACAAGGACGTTTTGTCTGTGTGCACTGGTGTGTGAATGAGTGAGTGAGTGAATGAGTGTGTGAATGAGTGAGTGAATGAGTGAGTGAGTGAATGAGTGAGTGAATGAGTGAGCAGTTCCTTCATGTAAAGAGCTTTGAGCCTTGAAGGTGGAGTTCGAGGAGCTTAAGTAAAACAATAAACATTTTAAAAAGTCCAATATCACACAAAACTGACTCTTGTAGCTTTAAGTCATGTTCTAATGTTGTTTCCTCCCAAAAGTTTTGTTTCATTCACATGTTTGAGTAACACTTTATTATTAGTCTGTCTACATCTCCAAAGCTCAAAATGCTCTGTTCCACCTTGTGATGTCATGAAGTGGTAGTTTTCAAGTTAACAGCTCCTTTTACCTTTAGTTCAGTAGAGATTGGGCAACTCCAGGACTGAAATGATCCAAGTGATTCTAGTGAAGGTGTGTGGAGTTTAAAAACACAGTGGAGCACTTCCTGTATTACCACATGATGACATCACAAGGTGGAGCAGATTGTTTTCAGTTTGAGAGAAGAACTCAGCCTAAATCTGCAGGGTTTGTGTGTTAAACATGTGTGAGTGAAACAAAACACAACTCCAGGTCTGTTTGAGACGAGGAAACGACAGTAGAACAGAGAGAATAGAGTCACATGGGCCTTTAGGTGAATATGGGCCCTTTAAACAGAGTAATATGGGCCTTTAAGCATTAGGTTGTTAAAGTCATCTGTCACTTTAATTGGCATTGATTGCAGAAGGTTTTGTGAAAATGGGAGACATTTTATGAGTTCTTGTGCCAATACAATTAAGACCCTGGCATTTCACTTTCATTAAAAAGTGGCTTGTCTTTCAGACTTAACAGATGGAGGCACTTAGGGACACATCATTTTGTATTTGTGTCAAAAGTTTAAAGGGGTAACAGAAAAACGACACTCAAATAATTAAAGGTCCATATGACTCTATTCTCTGATCTGTTCTAATGTTGTTTCCTCATCATGGCGTTACTTCCTCAATACAGAATAGCTCCTCCCACCGTGTGACGTCAGAATCAGAGTGACAGCTGCTGGAGCGGCGCTAGCACGAACCTAGTATGGGCTCAGAGCGGGGCGGGGCTAAGTCTTACAAAGCTAACTTTTATGAGCTTTGAGGATGTAAAATTTTTAAATTTTCATGTTGTGAAAATACAGAAGAATCCTACAAAACTCGACCTTTGTGGAAGCCGGATGCCCTGTCAGAACACGGGCAGGTTGGATTTACAAAAGATGCATTGTGCTCAATGGGAGAATTCTGTCTGGGCCCAAGCTCCTGGGAGCTGCAGTACCTGGAGCGGCCACTAGTCGATCTCAGCCCGGGACAGAGGGGAGCGTCTTATCCAGGTCTGATTACAGATCAATGACACCTTCACAAAAATCATTTGGATCGTTAGAGTCCTGGAATTTCCAATCTCTACTGAACTAAAGGTAAAAGGAGCTGTTAACTTGAAAACTACCACTTCATGACATCACAAGGTGGAACAGAGCGTTTTGAGCTTTGGAGATGTAGACAGACTAATAATAAAGTGTTACTCAAACATGTGAATGAAACAAAACACAACTCCAGGTCTGTTTTTGAGGAGGAAACAGCATTAGAACATGACTTAAAGCCGCAAGAGTCAGTTTTGTGTAAAATAGGACCTTTTCTGCAGACGACATGGACGGAGACGGTGCAGGACGGAGACGGCGCAGGACGGAGACGGCGCAGGACGGAGACGGCGCAGGACGGAGACGGCGCAGGACGGAGACGGTGCAGGACGGGGACAGCGCAGGGATGGATCCCACATTTGCGTTGCGTAGAATTCGTGCCTCACAGATGTATTTATGCTCACAGCTTTATTTAGATTCAAGATCTACAACTAGTAAATACTCACTGAGCTCGTCTAAACACGGGCGTCCCACTTTAGAACGAATTTACACCGACACAAACACACGAAACGCAGCTGGTGATGTTGACTGACATTTTAACTCCAAAACAGTTCCTCATCCATATTCAAAGACACAGATATTTGGAAAAATAATGAGCGCATTGTGAGGACCGCGCTCGCCAGACGCCGCTCGCAGCATCTCGGAGACACGAGGCCCGTCACTGTGATCACTGCATCGACTCATCGCTCAACACTTGACAGATGGAACTATAGATTTTGGGGCTCAGTTTTTGTCATAATGTTTCCTCGTCTCAAACAGACCTGGAGTTGAGTTGTTTCAGTCACATGTTTAACACACAAACCTGCAGATTTAGGCTGAGCTCTTCTCTCAAACTGAAAACACTCTGTTCCACCTCGTGATGTCATACGGGAAGTGCTCCACTGTGTTTTTAAACTGCACACACCTTCACTAGAATCATCTGGAATTACCGATCTGTGCTGAACTAAAGGTAAAAGGAGCTGTTCACATGAGAACTGGAACTATGTGTCTGGGGCTCAGTATTTATCGTGTGGACATTTCATTCACAAAAGTGGGGAGATTTTGGACATTTTTATGTTTTTATGATAAGATCTGAGCCGTAGAGGGTGGAATAATTGACTTCTATGACTAATTATTGGTTCATTCCATTTATCTGTTGCGGCTCAGGCCTTTTAACGATAATGTTTATTTAAAAATAGGGATGACCCTGCTCTGCGTCAGTGGTATAAAGCGGTTTCAATATTATCGTTTATAGCAATATCTCTATCGTGCTTCAAAATGTGTCATGACAGGCCAAGGTGAAGTAAATATAGACGATAAATGATAATATTGAAACAGAAAGAGCAGATTTAAACCAAAAGAACTATTCTAAATCGACAATATTGTTAAAAATCATGAGCTGCAATAAATAAACAGCAGAAGGATCAACATTTTATGACTTAAATCTTAATCATATAGTCAAAAAATAACCAAAAGTTCCCCAGTTGTCCAAGTGCACCTGAGAAATACTGACCCCAAAAAACCTTGTTCCATCTTTCATATATATATTGTGACAGGCCAACGTGACACACAGATCCACAGGGACGACTGGAACTCGCTCAGTGAAAAACCTCCACGGCCTCAGTCTGTCACTCAACTCTGCAGCACATTATTAAAACAAGCTCACGTTTGTACTCACTGGTTTAAAAGACAACGGCTGGATTAGACCAAACAAAGTCCAGTAAAAGTGGAGTTTAATTAAAAACGCCCAATTATAGTGAACGAACAGCACCGACATGTAAATAATGATCATTTTAATCACAGATCCCACAGTGACCGAGGCCCTGGTCAGACTCGCCGCAGCAACTTTAAAACTATTATTTCACTTGTTCACAGATAAAATGTACTCGGTCACATCAAGGAACCACTCATTCACACACCACTGCACACAGACACTGGGGGCGAGTGTCTTGCCCAAAGGCACAACAACAGCATTCATCTGTGGGAGCTGGAATCGCACCGTCGACCTGCGGGTCAGTGGATCTGACCGCTCGACCAACAGGCCTGTCCCCATGATCATCAGCTCATCATTCAATATAAACTGGAACAATATATATTTTTAGCTCAGTATTTACTCCGTGTGCATTTTATTTGCAATAATGGGGAGATTTTTGTTATTTTAGTTGTAATTTGATAAGATTTGAGCTGGTGAGGGTTAAATAAGTCACTTCTACGGATAACGATCATTTAATTCTGACATTTATTTGTTGCATCTCAAGCTTTAAGACGATACTGTCCGTTTAAAAACATCTTTACTGGGTTTATCCTGGTTTGTCGTTATCGTGTCAGTGGCATGAAGCAGATGACGTTTATGTTGAGAGCGGGATTCGAACCACCAACCGCCAAACGCTCTACCAACTGAGCCGCTGTCGCCCCCACATGCAGTTGAACACTACAGCAGTGCACAGTGGGAGTTTAATCTTGAAGGGATGTGCCTAAAGCTCTCAGATGTTGGACGACGGTCAGTTTTCCTCCGCTCTGCTGCCTCATATTCCACCTCGTAGTACCTTACTGTGTATATTTACTACTTCTTTAAAGGCTCTGAATCCTGAGGGACTTGTGCGTTTCAACCTCGGACTGCCGACCCCGACAGTTGGAGAGTACAAAATGAGTGTAGCGAGGCGGCTCAGGAAAGGCAGTTATTACCACAGATGCGAGAGAACAAACTGCTCACTTGGAAGAAAATCCAAAAAATGTCAGAATTCAGTTCAGGATTAAGTAACTCGCTCTGACAGGTTTAAAAAAGTAAACGCATTGTGACTTTTCAGCCTGGAAAAATCTGTATTTTTTATACAGATTGATATGAGTCTGGTCCCCACGTCCTGCGTCACGTCGCCCTCTCTCTGTACCTGCTGCTGTCAGACTCATGTTGGTCTTAAATGTTCGTATTAACCCTCTACATGATCCTGGGGTTTTTATTTCACTATTGTGTCTGTAAATCAACATATGAACATTAATAACAGACCAATCAGGCGCCTTCTTTCCCCGAGGTCGCTCCCGTTAGCGTTAGCAACAGGTTTGATTGACAGTGTTGCTAAGCGCCTGCTCCGCTGGTTTAGTCGAGAGAAGGAGTCACCTTCAACAGCTTTGCCCCTTTGACTGTTTGGTCATGTGGCTGCGTCTCAAGCTCGGTCAAACGTGATCGTCCAATCAAATCCGTTTATTTCCGTGACACATGAGAATCGAAGGAGCTCATTGGTCACCAGTGATTTACAAATAAAATCACATTTCTCTCACCTCAGATTGACAGAGTTTTCTTGAATCTAATCCTAATATTATCAAAATATCATATTCACTGTTGTAAATTTGCTAACCAGAAACCCAGATTTGTTGTATTTCAGTCTCTATTATCCTCTTATATAAATTCTCTAAAATATTGTACTAACCCAAAAGCCTTAAAAACAAAAGCACTATGCACAGAATTTGCAATATAAAATGTATTATTGTATTTATCGTTTTACATTTGGTAATACAGTATTATTATTGCACATGGCCTGTGAGTGTAAATGAAAATGCATAAGCCTCTTGCCATTTTTGTTTATACTATGGTATATTTGAAATTATAATAATAAAAAAAAGCAAATAAACTCAACGAACTGGATAAACACATCAACGCTTCATTAATTCTGCAGAAATCCACCATGTTTTTCAGACCAGTGTGATTTTTTTTCCTTTATTTTTTTGATACAGATGGTCCAGGCCTGTCCCTGATTGGCTAATCCACCTGTCAATCACACTCATTTGAAAACGGGAAGATTCACCGATGACCAGAGCCACATCTTAACACATAAAGTATTGAAGAAGTGTGTGTTCTGGAACCCAGGCAAGTGACTTTTAGAAATTTAAGGTTAGTAAGAATCTACCTTTTTGTAGGACACAGAGCGCAGCATAAACGTGTGATATGTTCATGTTAAATTATTCACTAGAAGAAGTCGAGCCGTTACATTTATTATATTGTTTTGTTTTTCAATGGAGCGACTGGAAGTGACTGTGGGCGTCGCCCTCGTCACTGGGGGTGTATTATTTTGCGTGGGGCTGCTGCTCTTGACCGTAAATGAGTTTTACACGGACTCGAGAGCCGTCTTAAAGCCTCCGGAGAGTCGCGAGGTGTCGACTCGTGGGTCACGTTTTGCACAAATAAATCAACTTTATATCAGATTTTAGGGGCGAAACTTTTCACGAATTCTCCATCGAAATGAACGGGAAGTGCCACCGCAAAGAAAGCGCAGTTTGGAGCGTTTAAAGAAAAAAAGTGGGCGGGGTCGATTAAGGTGAATACTGCGGAACATACCATTTGTCGAGGGCTGGGGGTGGCACATTTGTGGAAAGAATATTTTGGCTTTTTTGGCGGAAAGGTTACAATTTTGCACTACAACAGAGCTTTGTACAGCCAACTGTCAGAAGTCTGAAGAGTCCAACGTGTATTTGAAGGGCGGCAATCACAGCCCCCATTGAAAAGAGTTCCAAACTATTCCCACAGCTCGCTCCCGTTAATGGAACACTCAGATCAAAATGAAAATCTAAAAATACAACTCACTGAATTCACACCAGAGATCCCACCTCAGCAGTTTTCTTTTCACAAACTGTATTTTTGTTTTTTCAAATGCCTTTTTTCTACATTATCTCCACAGACTGTGAAAGAAGTGACTGAGCGAGTGTCACGTCACGTCACCCACAGAGTTCGGCTCCAAATGAAGCTCGTCGAGGCCGGAGCAGGTACAGGGACGATTTGGAGCAGAGTTTCATATTTGGAATTCTGACCACGAGTATCATAGCAACCAAAGAGCCAATCAGGAGCGAGGCTGTTGAAGGTAATGCCCCTTCCCGCACCACTGGTTTAGCAGGGAGCGGGCGCTTAGCAACGCTGTCAATCAAACCTGTTGCTAACGCAGAGCAAGAGTGACATCAAGAAAAGAAGGCGCCTGATTTGTCTGTTATTAATGTTCATGTCTTGATTTACAGACACAATAGTGAAATAAAAACCCCAGGATCATGTAGAGGGTTAATACGAACATTTAAGACCAACATGAGTCTGACAGCAGCAGGTACAGAGAGAGGACACAGTTTTTAAATGGCCATCGCTGTTAGAACATTAGAACAGAACAGCACTGTATGAAATGTATCTATACGGGACGACTTCAAAAACTGCCAGGACACCTCACATTTAACACCAGATCACATGACTCCATAAGGCTGAGGACGAGACGCACCAAAACTGTGACGGGAAAGAGGCTCTTAGCTGTTTTTCTTCACAAAAATGGAACAAACTCCAAGAACAAGCAAAACTGGAGACTTTAGTGACACTGTCCCAATTTAAAAATGTGGTAAACTTTTATCCACACACCTGCTCCTGTTTTTAATGTTTTATATGGACTTGTTTACTTGTTTGTTTTGTTTGTTTTTCTGCTTGTGTTGTATTTTAAACACTCATGAAAAAGTGCTCTCATTCAGTTCCCCTGTTTAAATAAAGAAAAATAAATGTAAAGTGAATTGGAGTCGATGGAGCCGGAAGTGCGTCCACGATCACTTCCTGTTTGGAGCGCGGCGGCTAGCGGGTTAGCTACGTCCGTTTATATAAACAGTCTGTGTGTATTGTCCTGTACAGTTTAATGCTTAGTTACCCTCGCGGTGGAGAAAAAACATGAGTTACAGATTCAGACTTTCGATGTAAAAAGTAATAATAGTGATGAAGTGTTATGTAAATAAGCGCAGCGCGAGGCCGTGTCGGGGGAGCGTTCCGGGGACAGGCTCGTTCTGCATTCCCCTGGTGTTTATGACTCATCGCTGGGAGAAAGTGAGCTGCCATCAGGATTACTGCAGCGCTCTAGGCTCGCTGCTAAATGTCTCCCACAAACTTTAGCTTCTGCCGCATCATCAGAGCTGCTTCACAACGGCGTTTCGAGACGGCCACCGGCAGGAGACGAGCAGCGGAGACGTGACGGAGACGGAGGAGAGAAGCGGACGTCGGACCGGCGGGAAAGACGGCGGAGCTTCATTTAAAACCGCAGGGACTGAACCGGTGCAGTGTCACTCTGCAGTTTGGAGCAACTTCACTTTATCTCCAATTATGACATTATATATTTATAGCTCTGTGGCGGCTCTGTGGATATTTCACTATAGATTTTCAGAGCTGCTGCTTCAGACGAATAATACTGACGCGTTCTCACTCTACGTCAGGACCAGGGGCGGAACAGATGAAGTAGAAGTAAAGTACTGTACTTAAGTAAAGTACAGATACCTAACATTGGTCCTTAAGTAGATTTGTACTTTCTACTACTTATTATTGTCTGAGACCTGCTGAAAAGGCTGAGGGTTTATTTTTTAACACGTTTGTAGTTTGAGCAAAACAAAAATATACAAATAAAAACGGAGAGAAAAAAAAAACGAAAAACGAAAAAAGCATTTTGTTTCTGTTGAACAAAATTCAGCTCAAATCTTTATCAAAATCACCACATTTGAAGCTTTATAAGACTCAAAATCTGTGAGAAATACTTTTTACGCGTTACTTTTTACTCTTTAAGTACATTTTTAAACAGGTACTCTAATACTTTTACTTAAGTAGATTTTTTCATGTGATACTTTTACTTGAGTATTTTTTGCTCTGGTATCTGTACTTTTACTTAAGTAACAACACTGAGTACTTCCTGCACCACTGGTCAGACCTTTAAATGACTGAAGTGCTGTTACAGTGGTCAGTGCTTCAGGTTAATGGTGAACACAATATAAACACACACATAGTTTAAAATGGCCGACGAGCCTGAAAAGTATTCACCACTGCTAGTTTTGTAAATAGGTACAGAATTAGTGTTCTTTAGTTTTTTTAAATAAGCCCGTCTTAAGAACAATTTGAGGAGTTGAATAAAACATTGGGGTTTTAAGTTTTCTCAATAATTAGAAATGTGCCAGACTTTAACTGTGTTTTACTTCTGTTTAAAAAGGTCCTATATCACACAAAACTGACTCTTGTAGCTTTAAGTCATGTTCTAATGTTTTACCTCCTCAAAAACAGACCTGGAGTTGTGTTTTGTTTCATTCACACATGTTTGAGTAACTCTTTATTATTAGTCTGTCTACATCTCCACAGCTCAAGATGCTCTGTTCCACCTTGTGATGTCATGAAGTGTCATGTTTTACCTTTAGTTCAGTACAAATTGGCAATTCCAGGTCTTTAAATTCTCCAAATGGTTCTAGTGAAGGTGTGTGGAGTTTAAAAACACAGCGGAGCACTTCCTGTATTGCCACATGACATCACAAGGTGGAACAGAGCGTCTTCAGTTTGAGCTCTGCTGACAGTGAGTGGCTGAATCCCGAATCTTTCAGTGTGACATTAGAGACGACAGCTCCCGGCTCATCAATGCAGATACTGTATTGGGAGAGGCTAATGGAGCGATGAGGACACATGCTCCGAATTCCTCGGATATAGCGTTGCAGTGTTAGCAGAGCCGCTGGCGGCCAAACGACACGAGGCTCATAACAACAACAGGAGAATTCACCGCCGCCATGGAAACGCTTCGGGCCATAGCCTCCGACTTGCGTAACGAATCTAGGGTCCCGCTAATCAAGAATACATCTGCGGATCCCGAGTTATACGAATTCATCTGGTAAAGGCTGTAATTTCCACTCTTTCTACAGCAGTTTCGGCCAAACGCACGAGCCGCCGGTTTCTTAGCAACAGTGTCTCTGCAATGATGCAAGATTGAGGAGGAACGGCTGCGGTCGGCGAGCAGGTGAAGAGGAGTCTGGACGTTTCGTTTGTCGCTGCCCTTCCAGGTTTGGGCTCGTCGGGGCGTCGGAGCGAGGCCGGGTTCAAAGTCTTTAACGGCACGATGTTCCAGAGATCACGTTCGGGTCCAGCTCCTGAGACTCTCCTCTGCATTTTGATTCCACATTTGAGATTCTGGTCAGATCTCACACAGTAGAGAACTGTTGCAGCTCACAGATTCTCAAAGCCACAGAGGCAGATTTGAACAAATGCTGTGCTAAATGTTAAAGGTGTTACACTGTTTTCTGATCTGTTCTGATGTCGTTTCCTCGTCACAAACAGACCTGGAGCTGTGTTTTGTTTCAGTCGCACATGTTTAGCACACAAACCCTGCACATTTAGACTGAGAAAACACTCTGTTCCACCTTGTGATGTCATCATGTGTGATACAGGAAAGTGCTCCA
>KN479058.1:3453-13862 GCA_000787095.1 Periophthalmodon schlosseri | reverse complement strand
CACGACCACCACCAAGAGAGTGCCAGGTGGACACAAAGCAGGTCGTATCTCCACTGTCTACTTTCAAACCAACAAGACATAGTCAAGTCAAGGCAATTTATTTCAAAAAGCATTTCTACACAGTTTGAACCAACTCTACGTCTGCTTTATATATGGGCCTGCTTTGCTTATCAATGCCTGAGTATGGCGATGCATCAAAGCTTTCAGTTTAGTTTTCTGTGTGTAAGAGCTCATCTTCTGTAGCTGGGGGCTATGGCTGATCACCACTTGCACAGGGGTTGGCTGGCATGGATTGCCCACTGGCACTTGAACAGGGCACACCTATTTACACAAGCCCAGACTGAATGGCAGGCATTGTCTGGGTGAGAATGCAACACTTAAGCTCCTGATTAAGGCAGAACAAAGCCCTCAGGGGCAAGACTGATGAATGTTTGGAGCGAGAGAGGGAGAGAGGGAGAGGGAGAGAGGGAGAGTCCCTCTCTCCCTCTGAAGTCAGTCCTCTAAGGGAGTCTTTGCTGTGCTTTACTATGGTAAGCAAGGGTAGGTGGAGAATATAAAAGTCTCGAATATGCAAATGATTAAGTGATGCCAAAATGTAAGCAACAAAACTAATATAAGAAAGGATGAGGAAGAGGAGATGTGAGAAGAGAGATGATGAAGGTAGAGTCTACACAAAGCATACTGGGAAACTGTGGTAACAGCAGCGGGCTAAAGAGAAGGAGAACTATTACAGTCTGATAAGAGCCACAGAAATGATAAACATACAAATAGTGCCCTCTAATGGTACACGCTCCATAAATATGCTCTTTGTCCCTCTGCTCTAGTCCTAGATAAAGACAGAAGAAAACCTGGCCACTATCCAAACATTAATGTATGTCTTATGTTTATGAAAACAACAACAGGGTGTTGATTGTCATATACCCCAATATTGACACAAACTGTTGAATAACACACACACACCACATGTATGACATGGGGTAAGCAACTCCCTTATGTGTGTATCCTAGCAACAAGACAGCCATGGTCGCCGTGCAGTGAGCAGCTGGCAGAGAGGCCACAGAGGCCACGATGGATTTATCACAATGTTCCTGTGTGCTTTAAATCTAACAGCTGTGACAATGCAGGTGTGCTTTTACATGGCTCTGTACCTTCACAAATGTTCACACCTAAACCAACACTGCCCTGTTATTTTTATGTCATTATACTGAATAACAGGCAGCATGAATAACCACTATAAACATATGACAACAGCAATAAATAAATAATGAAGGTTTGGATAAACTATATGCTTACATTTTATCAAAGTCACAGCTGTGCTACATCAACCATGGACCAGGGCTCTCATCCAAACCCAAAGCCAGAGGAAGCATCTGGGCAGACCTCTGTCTCCATGTCTCCATGGGCCTTGCTCTGTCAGCCTCTGCTCCACAGAACCATGGAGCTGCAGCTAATCACCAACTCTGAGCCATCACATGTGTTCAGCCAAGCCACAATAAGAGAAGATTTCAGCAAGACATATCCAGCAATCATCTTCATACTATATAGACACTGGAAACTGTGGGGGAACCCACTTTGGAAATAAATGATCTAAAAAAGTCAAAGTAATCTGTGGCTGGTCATGACTGTGTGTGAATAGTTACATAATAAAGTGTCAATGATTATGACAAATAAAGCCATCCAAAATTGAACTCTAACAGGCTGGATGTAACATACAATGGTCTGTTAAAAATAACTTTTATGTGGAAATGGTATTGGAAGAACAAAATGAACCTCTTTGAACAGGATGAATTTTGTTTTCACTATAGCTCCTCCTTTGCCCAATGCTGCCCCTCTCTCTCATACTCACACACACATAAACACACACTCTCTCTCTCTGTAAATCTGGTGTGATGTCTTTCTAAACAGCTTCATGCGTTTTATGTTTCCTCATGAAGAAGCATCCTTCTATAAGGCAGGCCTCACCAAACTGGAACTGCAACAGGCCTGAGAGAGTGGAGGAACGACAAATACTATCCAGTCTTTCAGTGTTAATTATTTTTATTTATAATTGCTTCATAATGTGTTACTACTTCTTTTTTACAAGCATACAAGTGATACTTCATAACACATGGAAATTGAAAAAATCAAGTGGCTCAAGTCTGTCTGTAACAAAAGGTGTTACAAAACTACACATTTGGATAAGGATTCTTCCTCTCCAAAATGAGAGAAACACAATCAATTGAACTCCTGCACAGTACAACCAAACAACAACCTTAGATTAAGCATTAAATTGACTCTCACAATCACCAAAATCATGGTCGGTATATAACACGTCATAGCTTAATGACTTAATGACACATCTCATTCCCAGTTTCCATCACTTCATTTACAATTCATTATTTGTACTTAATACATTCTTTTTGACCAATAGGAGGGTGTAGTTGTGCTGTGTTTTCATATATGTAAAGAGAGTAAAGAATAGGACTGGACTTGAGAGCAGATGTTTCTATGGAGGTGTAGTGGATTATGGGGTTAAATAGAAGGGCACTTGAGAGGCAGCACCAGTGGAACAGAGGCACTGTGTGAGTGTTAGCAGAGCCAAACCTCAGCCCGGACTTGGCCAGAGTCTGTGGAGCCAGAGAGAAAGCCCAAACCAACCACAAAGTGCACACACGCTCCCCCTCAGCAAAGTGTCTGGCTCTGCGAAGACGTCATTCCACAACACGTGTTAGCGGCCAGTGAGGATAAGACTGAGAAAAGGAGAGCGAGAGGGAAAAGTGCTGGAGGAAGTGACCTGCAGAACAACAAAGCAGTTCACTCTGCAAACAGAATGCCTCTGTCTGCTGATTGTGTTAACCTCTCTCATCTCTGCCCCATCCACTTGAATCTATTTGAAGTCCTGTCGCTGTGCTTCATTATATTCCCCAAATGCACCTGAGTAGGAGGTTGCATCTCTGCACTTTAAGTTAATAGCCAGAGCGCAGAGCCATGAAAATGAATACAGATAGGCTCTTGAGCTGCGGCGCGGCTGTGTAAAAAGGCCTGGGACTGGGAGTGCTCATCTACAGCAGCCGCCTTTCAAGCCATTTATAATTCCCACTGACACGGCATTAGCTGCACTCAGATGAGCTCTGCTGTGTGTGCACCAAATAAATCCGATTTATGGATCCTGACAGAAACAAGTGTACTCCAGGTGCACACACACTACAATGCATGGGACGTATACAGTGGATTTACCAGCATCATTCAGACAGGGCATCATACACAGGATACTGAAAAGAATAATAGAAAAAACAATACTGTCTCACCTTAAACTGTTTAGTGTCCTGCCTCAGCACCTGTGGCCGTCGGCACACACCCACCCAGGCCTAATCTCCAGCTCTGAGTCAACACAGACAAGACAAGTGCGACTGGAGAGCTGGAGGGTGGAGGGGTGTTTGTTTTTGTTTTGCCTTTTGCCCATGCGCCACTGAACACTCAGGTGAGCGAGAGAGGCAGTGTGTGTGTGTGCGCGTGTGTGCGCGTGTGTGCGCGTGTGCGCGCGTGTGCGCGCGTGTGTGCGTGTGTGTGAGTGCATGCGTGGAGACAAAGGGAGCATATGGCAGCAGCAGCCCAGGCTGTAAATTAAACATAGAGGAAGATTAGATAATGAGAGTGTCCTCTCAGACAGACAGGCCACACTGAACCAGGGCTAGAGTGGACCAGTGAGGAGCTTAAATGTCTTCACCTTGTGTTATGTGTAATAACAACAATTACAGCTTTAATCAAATGCAACTTACAACAGTTAGGAAAAACCTCCCTGGAAGAAACATGTCCATCATTAAAACAGTGTCATTAACTGTTAAACACAAACCACAATCTAAAAATAATATTGTGCCAAAGATGATCCACCATACATTTAAAAAGTCTAATGAAATCCTCTTCCTTTCCTAGCTCCATCTGTGTGAAAGCCTGTTGGTCCTGACATCTTCAGGGTCACACCGAGCCCTCCTGATGTTTCATTTTGTCTAAAGTTTATCTACGATCTCTTACAAACTGGCACTAAATGTCTGATGACATGAGATTAGAAACTGAATCTGTGGCACATGAACCATATCACAGGCTTGTCACCTGAGCTTACAGGCTTATACTCTTCAGACAGAGTGCACTTCCAAATGGAGGCAGATTGTAGGACTCTGTGCGTGGGGCTGGTAGGGAGCTGTGGGGGATATGCACAGAGGTTTAGGCTAATCTGTCACTGTCTCATTACACAAGCACATAAAGCAGGAGGCTGAGATGGGGAGGGACATATAATGTAATCATATAACAAGCATGAGGAGGAAGGGAGGGGCAGACAAACAGGTAATGCTCATTTAATAATGAGGATTACACATAAGCACATCACACGTCTTGCAACCAACTTTACCTCCTCTACTCAGCAGCAGAACAGCTACTCACCAACAGTACCACAGTAATATGCAGGGAGAAACCCAAGACAACAAGGCAAAACATTACAGCTGATGTAGTTTAGCTACTATAATGCACTCTTGACTAACCTTTGGAGTCTTTTGTCTATTTCACTGCAGTAAACACAACCAAAAATTTTGGTTTGCTTTTAATTTAGTTTATTTTTTGGCTAAAAGGTTAAACACTGTGGCTACTTTGTATAGCTGTGTTGTCAAAGTTGTACTTGTAAAGGTCCATGGCTACTGACCTGCTAATGCATTCATACATTTACTATAAACGCATTTGCTCAAAACTTATGCAGGGCTTTTCAAAAAGAATCAATAATAAATATGCCTGTTTTATGCACTCTTGTAGCGTACACTCACACTCACACTCACTCGCTGCCCCACTACACACAGGAGAAGGTGATCTGCTGGAGCCATAGTGAGGAAACACTGTTGTTGTGATCCTCTCTGAGCAGCTCTGATTACAGTCGGGTTGGATTTCTACGCTGCGAGTAAACACATGAGATGCCCCCTCCTCCCCCTCTTCCCCCTCCACACACAGGTACATGCACCTTGCACCGAGGCACAACAACAGATCCGTAACCTGAATGAGTGAGGCCTCTGTGTGTAAGTCTAGCAGGGTGCACAATTTCGCACACTTTCCCCATTCGCCGTCTGTCTCCTCCTCCAAAACAAAGAGTGGCCTACTGCCCTGAGCTCATTAGCAGTAGCAGACAAACAAATACTCACTATATTGTTCAAGCAAGTATTCTATTGCTCTGACTGATATTTTGGGGCTTTTACTACTGCACAGTAATTACACAAATGTAGGGGAGGGCAATAAATAAGAAGTTATAGCAGTAATGCATTTTTATTGTGTGTGATTTATTAAAAAGTGCTAAAATGTGGCTCTTAAATGTCTTGATTTTTATTTTATTTGGATTTAATAAGCTGGTTAATTCGACTGGGACACATACAAACTGTGCTGCAGTCGTATGCATGAATCATGAATCATACTGCTTCTATCAAGAGACATTTTGAAGCATTTGTTTAAGGTTTGTGAATGAATTATAAAACTTAACAAAAAGTTCTGCAGTAAGATTACACTATTTTTTCTTTTTATCAACTTGTTTAAAGCTTTTTGATGTTTTTTTTATTACTTACAATATACTCAATATTCAATGCATATCTTCAATATGACTGATATTTTGTCGATAATACATTGTCCACCTCTAACACTTGTCATGTTAATTGTTGAGACACCTGATGAAACCAAAAGTACTGCTTTCTGTCAGTGGTGTCCCTGTGCTTCCTGTATCTGCCACCAGAGACTAGCCCATATTCCACTGACAGTATGGGAACTGTGCATGTATGTATGTACACTCTAGGGTGATATCAGTTAATCATAGCCTTCACTCAGAATAAATAAAGACCAATTACAGTGCTTCCCTATGGGCCTTCTACTATTAGCACACTAAGGATCCCAAATGCTGCCCATAGCCAATACAGAGGAGCAGGCTGTGTGCTGAATCATTATGATAAGCACCGCAGAGGGGTACACAAGGACAGCGTTCATGGCTTCACCAGCACCAAAGGCTATGTGGCCGCACAGCAACAATCTCAGTGAATAAGAAGAATTAAGTAGTATCAACAACAACAAGCTGATGTTAGTCAAGGACTGAATATATGAGCTCTGTTTGCAAATGAAAAACATCAGACTATAGTATCAAAAAAATCAAAAGAGCAAGTGCATGATACTAAGCAAAAAATTGTTTAAGTACAACTAAATAATAACAAGCATATTTTACACAGCAAAAGTTAAGTTTTGTAAGTTAACTGGAATTCAGAATGCAAATCTAAATTTGAGCTGTAAATTCAGATTTAAGATATACAGAATATAATACCTTCATACATTCTAAACTAATTGAAAATATGCTCATAAAGATGTAAAATCAGAACTTCTATTTCAAAGACATTTGATTTTGCCGTGTATGTTAAATGTATAGGGAACGGGAAAATAATCAATAAATGTCACATAAAAAATACATTTGTTTTTACTTTCATGCAAATGTTGTCTATGATATGTTCTACTGTGTGCACACATAAATGCAGGAGACCCTTAGCTTGCTGGCAGAAAAAAGTCCAACCTAATTTGAAGGACAGGCTCCTCTCTGCCTGCTGGGGAGGCAGCCGGGATTATGAGCCTTTATACGCACTAATCTAGTTTAGCCACGCTGGATATATGTGTGACAGAGCAGAATGAGAGGATGCACTGTTGGCCATTGTTTGCTTGTGTGTGTGCAGTACAGGCTAACAGGCTGTGAGTAGAGATAGGAGGCTCTCGCTTGGTCCAGAGGTGGCTTAGTCCTCTGTGCTGGCTAGGGATACAGAACAAAACAACAACAATGTCAAACTCACAAGTGTCACTAGCCTCATCAATACCAATGCATTTTAGATACAACAAAGCAGAATTTTGCCACACAAGTGATCTGTGTAATCTGAAGTAATAGATTGAATTAGAAGAGGAAATTGCAAAAACTCAAGTTTACACTGCTGTAGTACAATTAGTAAACATGTAAGGCAGGTAAACAACATTCATATTTCAACTAAAATGTATTACCATTAGCAAAAGTGAGGACTCAACCTGTTTAAAAATAAATCCTTTAAATAGGGATTACTAGAGATATACCGATCCAGCTTTTTCAGTTCGGATACCAATTTCAATGCTATGGCTTTACGTATCTGCCCATACCTGATATCAACCGATACCAGTGCAGAGACTGAAAATAGCATTTATTTCAGAAAACAAAACTGACTGATCCGAATGTCTTATGTAGCTGTTATTTATCCCTCAATCTCCAGAAGAGCGTTTAAATAAAAGTTCAAACATGAGAATACATACATACATTTATATACCCAACCAGAATGTCTGCTTAGCTGTTATGTGGAAGCCGATATTCAATTCAGGAAATTTTCTGTATGGATGCTGATGTCCGATCAATATTAGATTGCTGTATCCCTAGGTTACCAATTGCGCACTGTAGGCCATGCTGCAACATTGCTAAAATGTCCCTATAAATGACAAGGCAGTGATGCTTTGTCTCAAATAACAGAAAGGTTAGCAGGTCAAAGGTGAACAAAGATTTGAGTTGCCATCTCCTTTACCAGGTGTGTCCCGGCCGCACTGACAGCTGTTTTAAGTTTACACAGACAATAACACAAAGAAACTGCTAAACCTAATTGTTTACAATATGTAGAGATATTTGTAATTGTGTTGCTGGTTCCCTCAGATCATTGAATGGGCCTCTACAGTGATTTTAGTGGTGTGCGATGGTAGTGGGGCGTGAGGGTGAGTTGGCTGGGAGCACTGACACATTCCACAGCACAGAGACAGATGTGACGGCCAAAAGAACAGGGCATTGAGGAGGACTAGACCACAGAGCCTGGCAGTGCAGCTCAATGTCTTTATGCGCTGGTTGCAGTAATTACAGACTGGCCTGGTGAGTGGAGCCGAGAGTCTACCACAACACAGCTCCACAGTGATGACACAATTCGCGCACACACACACACACACACACACACAATAACAATGATTGTACAAAGCGTTTAAACAGCTGCTTTATATCCCCATAACCCCCAAACCACCCATACATGCATGCACACATCCCCATGCCAGGTTGTTATAGGATCATTAGAAGACTACTGAAAATAATTCATTTCCAATATAAGAAAAACTAATAACTTTACAAGGCATCTATCTTTATTATGGGTTGTCTCTTAGGTCATTACAGTCATTTGGTGATCCCTTAATGTCAAGGCGAGTCCATGATGGTTCACATAGTAGAGCACTAACTCCATCTGGTGGTCACAGACGGTATTACAAGCCTATGTTGGATACATTGATAGCAATTAAAATGCTAATGCTTAAATGAAAATTAAGATATCTGAAAAAATAAAACCTCTGAACCAGCAGAGGAATTGCATCTGGCTCGAAATAGGGAGCAATTACGACTTCCAGTTTCTCCAAAGATCCCTTTAGCCTTTAGCCCTCGCACACTTGACATAGAGCCCTCCTAACAGCCCCTCCTCTGCTATTCTCACAGTGCACTTATCTCTCTGTGTGAGTTATTACATGCACTACCCTCTTATCTGCTCCATGTGGAATCTATCTACCCAAGAAAGATATTTCCTTAAGGTATCAGACAGTGGCTAAAGAAACGTGATTGGACAAGACTATTACACATTGAATAACCACAGTGACAAAATTTTAATTAAGTCAATATAGGATCCTGAGGAGGAAGGTGAGAGTGAGTGCAAGATTGAACACTTACAAAGGGAACAGTGTAGAGCAAAACGGGGATGAGGACCCTTAGATAGTAAATTTGAACTTGTTAAGGTAGTCCATCAGTGTAGTTTTGAAATGAGGGGGGTCATAGGTAAGAAGAACAAGAGAGGAAGAAAGAACCTAAATGGAGCCACTGGGAGAGCATGGTATTCGTGAAGTTTTGGCGAGGCACTGCAGACCCTGGATGTATGTGCACACTGGACCCGCATGCTTGTACTTCTGGCAGTCACAGAAGAGGCAGTCAAATGATGGGTGCCGCCGGCATGCTGTGCTGAAAGGGGAGGGACAGGAGGGAGGAAAGGGAGGGAGCAAAGGGAGGAAGGCAAGTGCTAACCAGAGCCATGTGTGTGTGGCTGGGCTTCTCTGAACAGCTGTTTCCAGGCCTGCACACGCTAATGTCTTGTAAAGCAACACAGGTATAATCAATTTGCACTTAACACAGCTACAGACAGCGTCTACAGTGCAGATCTGGGACTTATGATGGGGGACAGAAATTCAAAGATAAAATGACAAAGGAGTTTTTTTTGTTTTTTTTTACTGAAGTTTTCAAATTCTATAAAATGTTCTGCTATTTTGTGAGTAAGATCTAAGTTCCCCTTACTACACATTATGATTAACAATGCAGCACCACACAAATCAAATCCGTGTTCTATTGTCTCTTGGAAGGGTGTGCAGTATGTGTTGAACAGTACTGTAGCAGTTCATATGTAACTGTATGTGTGTAACAGAATGTGTAACAGTATGTAGCAGGCTTGTGCCTTAGGGAATGGGTCTCTTTGTAGTGAACAGGGAAGTGGAGGAATGTTAGGAATCCCCACAGAGGATACAGGCTCTGTCCGGTCAGTGAGGTCCCTCTTTCTGCCATCTTTGTCTGTGACGACATGGCATAACATACTCTTGTACAGTACATGTCAACATATCAAATGAAAGGTGAGCAACAGACTTCTTGAACCACCATAACATACAAACAAGTATTCATTTTGAGGATAAATATAATGAGGAGGACACCATGAGTAATAATAGTGGCACCCAGAAGAAGAAAGGATTTTGCTGTGGCTTAGAACAAACCATATAAATACTACAAATATGCTGTATCAAATAAACTTTTTGTGGTTCCTAATCTTCTGTTTCTGAAGAAAAAGGCAACTCAAAAGTAATTGGTGACAGTATTTTTATATGTAGTAAGGAGACAGAAATCTTTCAGTGATGGCCATATGTTCCTGCCAACAACTGCTCCAATGTAAGGCGCTGTATGTTTAATCAAAACAGCCTCTCAACAGACAATAAAGAGTAGGCAGCAGCCCCAGAACGCGGCACCATTCACACTTTAAAATAAGCAGCAAAGAGCCATTTAAACAGAGCCAGGTTATAGCCCTCATAAAACAAATGCACACAGGAATAATTGTATCAACACTGGAACCTGGCAGAAAAAATGTGTCTCCATGGGGGGCGAGGGGGGCATAGTGCCGGAGAGCGGCGTTAGTGTTGTGGGGTCGGCTGTGGAAAAGGTGGGAGGGAAAAAGGAAAGGGGAGGAGGAAGAAAAACAGGTCCCACTGAGCTACCGTGCAGGCGCCAGTAAAGACAGCACGACTGGGAGGAGGAGGGGGCACGGGGACCCCGCTGAAACTCTCAACAGATGCGTGAAGCTCTTGTC
>KN479056.1:0-11542 GCA_000787095.1 Periophthalmodon schlosseri | reverse complement strand
CTCTGCTCCATCTGACCCTCTCCTCTTCATCCTCTGCTCCATCTGGCCCTCTCCTCTACATCCTCTGCTCCATCTCTCCCCCTCCTCTGCATCCTCTGCTCCATCTGACCCTCTCCTCTTCATCCTCTGCTCCATCTGACCCTCTCCTCTGCATCCTCTGTTCCATCTGACCCTCTCCTAGCTCTGCATCCTCTGCTCTTCCACATTTTCAGGTCCTGGGAGGAATACAAGAATGGGTTTGGAGATTTTGAATCAGATTTGGGAGAATTTTGGCTCGGAAATGACAACCTGCATTACCTCACAACACAAGGTGAATGCACTGTCCATTATAAGCTTATAAGTATCAGAATTTTCCATAGTGTTTTGTGCATTTTTTTTTTTTTATCTTGATACTTTTGGTTGTTGCAGGGAACTATTCTCTGAGGATAAACCTGGAAGATTTTGATGGAAACCAGCGCTATGCAGAGTACACAGCCTTCAGAGTGGGAGAGGAACAGGTACGATGTTAATGTGACATCAGCACATTGTAGAATAGTTTAAACTGAGCTGGAGGACAGGCCAGAATTCTTTGGTGGAATTTGCTGTTTAACTATCAAATTGCAGATTTGTTGACCTGGTTTATGGTTAATATCTCTGTAATTACTGGGCTTATCCACATGAAACAAAAACTGGCACAAAGTTCAACATCTTCTCTGTAAATAAGCAAAAGTGAAATGATTTTTTCACTATAGCTTCAGAAAGTGGTGCCATTATTCAACCCCAAAGACATGATTGTTGAAAGAATGTTGAGGCTAATCCATTAGCCCAACTGGGACTTGTGTTGAAGGGCTACTTACATTTACATGACTAGAATTATACTCAAATGCAAGTATGTGTTAAAAAAAAAGTACAATTTCAAAATAGTGGCTACTCATTTACAGTAATGTGAGTTTTTGTAATTTCCATACCCCCCCTCCCCTGTAGGATCAGTACCAGCTCTCCTTTGGTGAGTATGTGGGCACGGCTGGAGACGCTCTCTCAGGGAAGTTTGAAGTGGGAGCTGTGTCCTGGTCCAGCCACCAGGGGGCGAACTTCAGCACCTTTGACCGCGACAACGACAATTACAAGGGAAACTGTGCAGAGGAAGATCAGGGAGGCTGGTGGTTCAACAAGTAAAACACTAAATACACTGTTTGATTCTAGACAAACATTGATCCCTCAGTCAGCCTTATAGGGTCTGTAGCAAGGAAAATTTTATTCTGTCAACTGGACAACAAGTTTTTTTTAGGTTTCTTAACCACTCATCCAAGTAGTTTCTTCATTTCTGACACCACTGACAGGGTTCTGGTATTTAAGGCTGTGACAAAAAGCCACAGTATATCACTTTTTCCCAAAAAATGCACTAAAATAAAAGCAGGCTTTGGATATTTTTATAGCACTGAAAAACACAGAGAAACGTCCTTATTGTGAGACTTGCATCTCCACAAACCTGACTCTTATTTGGCCTCATTTCCATGGAGATGTTGTTCCCTTGGCTATAATATTTCACAGTGTGGCATAAAACGCATCTATCTCTATGGGGAATGTTCCGAAGTATGGTTTTAACTTTCTGTTTCAATGGACTCAGCTGACTTTCTACCTCCAGAAAGTTACATGCTATCACTTTAAGTACCCTGTCAGAACTGAAGAAGCAACTTCATGTTAGTATTTAGTATGAAAACTTTGATCACCAGTCATACAGAACTGAACTTCTGGCTAAACATTAACATAATAGTAATATAAATAATAGTGTCATAACATCACCACATTGCATGTCTCCTCATAACTTTACAGGTCTGTTACAATTCTTCCTCCAGGTGTCACTCTACTCACCTGAATGGGCGGTACTACCCAGGGGGACACTACAGCGCCTGGTCCGATAATGGCATTGTGTGGTTTCCATGGAGAGGCTGGTGGTACTCACTCAAAGCCACCATCATGGAGATCAGACCCATAGGATTCAAGATGGCCGACATCGATGACCCCAGCGCTGTGCATGCGTGACCCCTCTCCTAAAGGAGGGGAGGGAAAGGGTTAAGTCTTGGTTTAGATCTGGTTTGGACCTAAAGACCACAATTAGAGATGCAAAAATGCACAAGTGATATGGCAAGGAGAGGCTAGAAAGGAATGAGAAATGCAATCATTTTAAATCCTTAACCACAAAGCTATTCCTGCAAAAATATGAATGAGTTTCAGCTTCCTGTTATATGCAACCTTTTGAGAGCCTTTTCCCCATTCAAAAGATATACAATTTTTTTTGTAATTGACCCTCATGTGGCAACGGTCTTCATCATTCTGGATCCATGGATAGCTAAAGTTGAGTCAAAATGTTGAAAGAAGGGAAAAACGCCCTCTGCTGGTTGCCATAATCTGGCTATGATTACGCTGGTGTTTGTATCTGTTTTTGAATAATAATATTGGGGAATTATTAAAAATGCTTTTCAAAAAAGTAAACTATATTTGTTAAGATTGTATGTAAATTTAAGTTACAGTTGCACTACATAACTTTGCTGATAGAGGGTCTGCCACCTGGTTGTCTCCATGGAGATGTCTTTGCTTTTCTCTGTCTTGTTCCCATTTGGCATTAAAACTACCAATCCCCATGGATACAAGCAAGCAACTCCACAATGCAAAGTTACAAGTCAGATCTGTGGAGAGATGCTCATAGCAATGAATGCATGTTTTTCAAGATGTTTTTTGAGCAAAATACATTTAATCCCATACTGTGGAATATTCCAGGCAAAGCAATCACATCTCGATGGAGGCAAACAGGTAGCGTACAAAGTTACATAGTGCACCTTTAAGGTACACTTTATTGTCCCTGTAGTGTAGAGAGTCAATGAAAGTATGTATACCGTTTTAAACCATCTATTTGTGCACTTATTGTAAAATACTAGCTTTAATATTTTTTAAAGTGGCACATTCACTGTAGGTCTTTGGTCAAAGGGTGGCAGCAAAGCGTAATTATTGACAATGTTTTTGCAGGCATGCTTTTTAATCTTAAATACACAATAACAGGCTAATTGAATATATCATGTACATATATAAGGTTTCATGCTGAGTATTAAACTGTGATAACTGTGACTTCAGCAAATTTGGATGAGTGAGAAAGAGGAAGTGCAGAGAGTGAGGGCCTAAAAGAGGAACTCAGATTTGTACTGAAAGTCTTAACTTTTGGAGGAAAAGATTTTCTGGCATTTTCCACTGGCCTGTACTTTTCGTGGATGAAAGATAATGATGAAAAAGATCATTTATGTTTGTATTCTATGCAAAATAAGTTTCAGATAATGCTACCTGAAGGTTGGAGGTTTGATACTAGCTCTGAAAAGTCAACACTCTTGTGTCATTGGGGAAGACACTAACACACACTATGTCTATGTAGTTTAGAAACTATAGTCAGCTCTAATTTTTGCCCCCATCGTCTTAACTTAACTGAGCAATAAATTGGTATTAAAATACTTAATGCTTTGCTTGCTGAATTTTCATAACTATATAGAAGCAACTTCATCTAATCTTTAATCTGTCCTTATCTGATTAGTAAAGGCAATAAGGGACATATTTACTCCAAAAATGTATTCAATAAAATTATTAAAATAAGGATTGTCTATGTGTGTCAGTCAAAAAAGTGTGTGCTGCCTTTGGTGGCCACTGCAATTTCAAGTACTACGTGACATCATGCAGGACTGCCCTGATTAAAGCCTGATGTTTGTGATTACACCCCCCTGGCTGCAAGGGCGGAGTTTGAAGTGTGGATACCTGTGGATACCCCTTCCCCTCACTCTCCCCATTAGTCCCCTAGGTACTGTTTAGCAGCTCTATTTGATACTGTGGGAGAAGTTTAGCTGTTTAGTGAGTCCCACTTTAACACATGGAAGCAAGACATAAAATGAACAGAGCCTAAAATAATTATAAATTAGCAAAATGGCTGTTAAAATGGTATTATGCATATGTTCTTACAGTATTAGCCTACTGCATACATGGGGGTGACTCGTGCTTTAAGAACAGTAATAACAGTAAGCAGATTTCTGGTTTTAAGAAAAAAGGCGTAAGACACAAACGTACCATGATCCTTTATCTCTGTGCGCTCGGTTCTCTCACTTGGTCGTCCTGCTGAGCGGTGTTTAGCTATGAGCTCTCCAGTGCCAAGCTCGCTCCTCCAGGTCCCCGCCTCTCCGGTCCTCCCCTCTGCCGTATGAAGCGCGTATGAAACGGGCTGCTGTGGCTGTGAATGGTCCGCAGCCTCTCTCTCTCTCTCTCACACACACACACACGTACACACGCACGCACGCACGCACACACACACAGACGGCGGTCAGCTGGAGCCTGGTTGTTTTCGTGCCTCAAGGATAATTTTGTACCTGTCATTTTTCTCATCACGCGGATCTGTGCAAATGTGCCGCGGGTTGGAAGAATTACACGGTCCATAAAGACAAAAGAACATGTATTTTTACGAGTGTCGACATCTTCAGATATAAGGTAAGCAGTTTGGTTAGCTGGTTTGCTTACTTAACAGCATTAAAGCTAGCAGTTTGGTTTGAAAGAGGTAATAACTATGAACTTAAATAAGATGCTGTAATTTTAAGTCTATGCACATGTTTAACTAATTATCTCTTACTTTTCTGTTTTATTTAAATAACCAACTATTTTGTGTTTTGGATTCTTCGTTAGCTTCCTGCTGGACTAGTTGGTTAGCAACAGTCGCTAAGCTACAGGTCACTGCCCGATCCGTATCGCCCACGAAAGTGCTCTACGCATGCGTAGTCTGCTGTTCACGGATAAATACCTTGAAATAATCGATTGATATGCTCCAATTTCGCCGTATTATTTGGTGTAAATGAAAATTTATGGTCTAAAACAGTTTCTTATCTGCACAGTCATCTTGGGCATTGGTTTCAAATCAGAACTCTCACTGAAGTACGTTTCCCTGTACGGTTTTGGAACAAAGTCAGTATAACAGGGATGTAATGTAGCATTTTAGCTGTCATACTGCTGTAGAGTTTAACCCTTTAGAAACCAAGTTGCCATAAATAGTGAATACACTTGGCAGGTTTAGATTTGTTCAGAAATGTCAGAAGTAGGACGTGCTACAAATCGGGTAGGGACAATCTCCAAGGTGATGACTGGTGTCGCCTTATCCATCACTTTACGGGGAGCTTTCTTGACATTACTGACACATTTTGGTAATTATTTTGATGTCATCTTGTTCTGACGTTCTTTCTGTGTTGTGTGAAGCGCTGAGTTGTGGATGACAGCACCCCCGGGGGTCGCAGCAGCTTGTGACGGGGCGAATCGATGCGAGGAGCGGTGGGCACATAGCGCTCAGCGCGATGTCAGAGCGGGTATGCCTCTGTCTGGGGACGGCGTGCTAGTCCCTGGTACACGCGGATGGTCCTTCTACCTCTTTGACGCTGCTTGCACGCTCGGAAGTCCACAGAGCACGGGGACATTTATGGATGGTGGGGTCGCAGCATGCACACGCCCCCAGCCACCATCACAGCCAGAGGTGAGGAGACAAATAGCAACTGTTAGGGCATGAATTGACTCTTGTTTTCAAATATGATTCAGCAATCTGAATATTAAGAATCATACTCAGACCAAACTAATTTATCATGGCATCCACAAAGCAGATATTTAAAATGAAATTGTATTTTAAGGTGTGCCAGGATGTACATGTCAGCATCTTTTATCACTGGACTAGTAGTAGTGGTCTTGTAGCTATTAAACTTATTTTTGATGAATTATCATTAATAAGTTCAGATATACTGTAATGCCTGAAGAGAAGGAAATTTTGGCTTGGGCATGAAGTGCATAAGACACTAATACAATACAATGCAGAAACTGTACACTCATACAATCAGTGCAACTGATACTTTGCAGTGACATCACCCCGGGGGTGTTCTACATGTATGCCTATGGTAGAATGTTTAGCAGTTACTATGGTGAAACAATGCACACATGAGAAAATACTGTCAAAAATAGTCTTAAGATGGTCTGAAAACTCAAGAAAAAATACAAACAGGATATAAAATAGGGCAACAGTGTTTGTCCACTTCAGATCGGTGGACAAACATGCTGTGTCTGAAGGCTGGTGGTTTGAATCCTGCTTTCGGCATAAACATCATTGGCTGAGTGGTCAGATCCACTGTTGGCGGTGTGTTTTACTATACTGTATGAATTATAATGTAACATATAAATCATGATCATACTTGTCCCTCTCTGCCCACAGCACCACCTGGAGGAGAGCAGCAGCCGTGCCCCATGCCTCCCAGCTCAGCGGCCTTGTCCCTGGGCTCTTCGATCCGTCTGGTCCCTGCGTTCGCTCTGGGGGTGGGAGTGGCTGTAGCGGTGCAACTGCTTTGGGGAGGACTGACTCTCACCTCCTTCTTCCTCAAACTCTTCATCTATGTGTCCTTCGCGCTGCTTTGCTTTTTGGCCGGGAGCTTTGTGTTGTTAACTCGAAAAAGTCCTCTCAAAGTCAGCCGCTTCAACAGACACATGAGGCAGTCCTGTGTGCGCCAGGACTTCTTCAGTAAGCTCATGGTGAGTGACCAAGTTACTAACCAATCATAAGGTTAACAAAAAACTAAACACAATTACACAGTAGTTATTATTTGACTAATAAAAACAAATTACAACAACTTTTATTTTGTTAAATGAAGGTTTAAACTGCCAGAAAAATGCCCTCCTTGTGTGTAAATTGTCCCTGCATTTTGAATGGGATTTTATGTTGATGACATAGGTAGAGGGATTCTGCTTTAGAACTCAGTGCTCCTTCCTGTAATTTTATACTTTTCTTCTCAACTTTTTTCCACAAAATGACACTTAACTCATTTAAAACTATGATAAATATTTACCACAACCACTTTGCTAGAGATGCCTCGATACTGATACCATTATACCAGGTCCGATACCAGGTGCCAGTACTCGTTAATGTGCTACCGATACCAAGAGTTGATACCACTATAACTGTGCTGCGTCTTAATTTGACGCTCACAGCTCACCTCTCAGCTTAACAGTGAGCTCTGAGCAGAGAGGAGCTGAGCATAAAAAGGGCGCATTAACTGCTAACTGCTCAGATTTAATCATATGTGCCTGACACATGAACTATGAAAATATTTCATAATGCAGGAAATACTGTCTATTTTGTTAAAAATCTCCTGGGAGAGGACCCTCAGACCTCCCTGTGTTATAAGGCTACATTTATTTCTTTCAGCTACAATATAGCCCTATTATTCTGCTGGACACTTCTGTAACTTTTTACAGTGCATCAAATTGCCACCAAGTTCTGCATGATTTAAGCAACAGTGTACAAATAATAGGCTAAGCTTTCCTACTGTGTGACCCCTGTGGAAAAAGTATGCAGATCCACTAACAGTAACCATATAGACCTCAACAGGTTTGGGCCTAGACAAAATCTCTCTCCAAGCTTTGGTGAAAGGTTGGCAGCCCTGTAATATGGCTAAGTGATGCTGGCAATTCTTTGCTTGTGCATGCATTGTGACTTATTGTATTGACAAACCTATGCAACCTATGAGCTCTGTGTATTGGACTAAACTGTACACATTTGGACACAGAAACATCACAGTGCAGTGGCATTAGGGATTAGGCTACATTTGGTGTGTAAAACTGGGGCAGCCCAGTGCGCACGGCCCCGCAAGCCCATAACGAGGGGCTGAAGTTATCCACAATGATAACGGTGAATGCAAAGTGCCCATGTTTGGAACAGTAGAGAAGCAAAGCTATGCGGAGTATGGGAGATCACACTGACTTCTCCTGCGCACAGTCTGTGTCCTGCCCTATGAGCCCACGGGAGCGCTAAGCTCTACAGGCTTTTTCCAAGGATGGGTTTGGTCACTCCACGGGAAGAAATGTAGACTATGTCATTCAGCAGTTTTTGATTGATGTGTAAGAGTGGAGAGGTGGCAGCTAAACTGTGGTAGTGATCTGTCTAATAACCTGCACACATATGGGATGTGTGAAATGTCAGTATTTCAAAGTTTATATCCTTTATGGCCATTTATGTAAGCTTTTAACTAATCCAAGTGCTAGTCTTTTGCACTCTGCATTCGCTTAGACTCTATGTTGTGTAAATCATTAAATGTCAACTTTAATTTTGGAAAAAAAATTGTCTTTTTTGGCTATGACTCAAAATATTACGACTCAATTCTTGAAGTACTATAACTTTATTCCCGTAAAATTAAGTCTGTATTCTTGTAAAATTACGACTTTTTCCGGCTTTGACTTTATTCTCATTAAATTACGACTTTAATGTTGAAATGTTACGACTTTATTCTCGTAGTACCGCATAATAAATTTTTTCAGTGTGACCCTTGTACTCCGTCTAACAGGTATTTTGGCATGTGGCAATTATTTTAATTGTTAGTTCTGAATAATTATTGCAGCCCTATTTTGCTCTATGACCAGCCGTCTAACAGTCTCTTCTCCTGACACTGTTGTTTATATCTTAAATGCTGACCTGTTTTATTGCAGTAGACACACACAGCTCTGTGCCAGTGCCTGCAGCGTCAGGGGGAATCCTGGCATAAAGACAGAGATTGTGTTCCTCTGTGGAGCAGTGTCACCATAGCACACATCTGAAGCATTTACCATTACAAAGAGTATAAAAGCACCACACAAAACTGCAAAGATAGGATGAAACCAAACCACACTGGTCCATTTGATGTAACTTTGTGATAGTCTGACTAGACACTTTCACAATTTGCATCATTAGAAAAAAAAACAAAAAACAAAAAACGTGTATCTTTCACTTGTGTTTCCTTAAGTTGGCAACTTGGCAAAACAGAACCTTGTCAAGCAGCAAACAATTACGCAGTGTTTTAAAAGTAGGTTTCTGTTCAAAGTGCACATTTTTAACTTCAACATTTGAGAGAAAAAAAAGAAGACAACTAATAGAAATGCATTTCAGAACATGTTTATGGAGCTCTAAACTACAGGGTTGGCAGTTTTTACACAGAATAAGACCCCATGGAGACACAGGGAGAGCATCTGACACACAAGGACATTTCAGAACATGTTTGTAGAGGTCTAAACTACAGGGTTAGCTGCTTTCTATAATTCTTAGTGCTGTGGATAAAATATTAAGAAAAGGGGTAAGCATTGCCAAATTTAACAATAATGAAATGTCTAGAATGCAAATGTTTAACAGATTATTCTCCAAAATTAAATAAAATGCAAACGCCTCCATTTTGATCTAGTTTTGCTGTCTGATATCTTCAATATTTTGATCCTTTCTATGTCCAAACCTTAGATGGTGACACAGACCCAAGAGACTCCCCTCTCTCTCCCTCTCGCTAACTCTCTCTGTCTCTCTGCGTCTCGCTCTCGCTGCATCTCCGTCTCCCTCTCCCCCCTCTTTTGCTTATCTTTGTCCCCTCTCTCTTTTTCTGCTTCACTCGTTCATCAGAAGTGAATCATCCTTCTTTTCTCTTCAATGATGTTCTGCCTGCGTGACATCTTCCTCTCCTCCTTTTTCCATTTCTCCTACTATCTCGCTCTCTTATCTCACTGTCTCTCACTCTCCCTCTCCTCTTTCTCTCTCTCTTCTTATCTTTCTCTCTCTGTCTTTCTCCTCTTATCTCTTTCTCTGCTCCCTCTCTGTTTCTGCTTCAGTTGTTCATCAGAAGTGAATCATCCTCCTTTTCTCTTCTGTGATGTTCTGCCTGCATGACTTCTTCCTCTGCTCTCCATCCCTCCAACTCTCTTCATACTCCCCCTCTAACTCTCTTCTGTGTCCCTCTTCAGCCCTCTCTCCCCCTTCCTCTCTAAGTCCTCCCCTCTAGCCCCTTTCTCTTTTCCCCCTCTTCCTCTCGCCATCTCTTTCACTGATCATAGATGATAAATGAGGCCACATTTAGACATTTATTAATATCCACACTGGTGCTGCACAATAAATCATAATTATATTGTTTTGCCTTGGATTCAGATGAAATCAATACACCCCATATTCCCTTAGTAGTCTAATTAATGATTGGGTAGAAATGTTCATTTGTCCATTGTGACTGATTCAAATTATGTGTAGGCATTTTAGTGGAAATAGAACAGCTTATGTTACAGTCCCTGTAGTTTAGACTATTGTCACAATACTAAAATTTCAAACTCTATTTCAATACTAAGGAATAGAATACCAATTAATTTCTGACACCATTATTACCATTATTAAATTATAGTAATTTCTTTAACAACGTGTTCTTATATCTGTAATCCCTCAGTCGCCCAGGTAGGTTCCATACTAGTCTATGTGGCCTTATACTTGTTCTAATACAGCTCACGATCATTCTAAAGCTATTGAGGAAAGATTCATCTGTCCTGTGAATGTGCAAAATGCAAAATTAGAATATATCACCAAAAGAACAGTTGCGCGCAGTATTATTTTTTCAATATATCTTCCATCCCTATTCTTCATGTATTAGTTTGACATCTTCCCTGTGTTCTCTGTGTTCTGTGAGCTGATGAGTTATGGATGTTGGATGAGAGGAAGTCATTTTGTCTCAAGCATTCATCTTGATGGTGTTCAGCACAGGCTTTGACAAAACTATCCCTCCTCGTAATATGGGCTTTTAGATAGTTATTAGAAAAAAGCCAATACAAGCTGATACAGTTTCAAGTACCAGGAGCAGTTATCCATTAACCTGATGAAACAAACAGTATGTTACTTTCTGAAGGTGTCACCTGCATGATTCCATGGAAATAGAAAGTTAAAACCATACTTCGGAACATTCTCCATGGAAATAAATGAGTTTTATGCCATATTGTGGAAGATTATAGCCAAAGGAACGACATTTACGTGGAAACAAGCAGGAGGCACTCCTCCAGGCTTTCTGGTGGATGGTTCACCAACTGCCTGTCTGAAATGTTACAAATTACGGCATTACAAATATCTCTCTTGCATTTATTCACGTGTTATTATTGCTAAAAATACATCGAAAAACATGAATTCTTACTATGATCAGGCTCGTATCTGCACAGATCTGGCCTGATATCTGCCTGGTAGTGTCACCTGCTTGTCTCCATGGAGACAGACAAAGCAGGCAAAGCAGTGACATCATTATGGAGATACTGGGCTGGCAGACCCTTCACCAGAAAAGTCACATAGTGCACCGTTAACACTTTTTACCATGCATCGGAAGTTGTACCATTTGTACTATTGGCTCTTCCTCTCTCTTAATCCATGATTGCATCTGGTATTGATTTTAGGTTTGTTTTTATTCCAGGGGCGTTTTGTGGTGCCAGTGCCAGACCTGAGCCAAAGTAGAAGAGTGGTGGTGTCACACAATGTGGACAAGTCGCTCAAAGAAGGTAAAAAGAAAACAGTTGCTTTTTAATTGTCTCTATGGAGATGTTATCACTGCTTAGAATGTTCCACAGTATAGCATTAAATGTATCTATCTCTATGGAGACAAGAAGGCAACACCACCAGGCAAAGTTACAAGTTGCAGTAAGAATATATTCTCAGTGTAGGTTTTTTGCAATAAATACATGCCCATCCATCCATCCATTTTCTTCC
>KN479055.1:4977-15747 GCA_000787095.1 Periophthalmodon schlosseri | reverse complement strand
CCTCTATCATTGCCAACAAAGGGTATAAAATAGTATTTTTAGTAAGTATTGAGATGAACTTTTGTTATTAACCAAATACCTATTTTCCACCATAATTTGCAAATAAATTCTTTAAAATCAGACAATGATACCTATTTTCCACCATAATTTGCAAATAAATTCTTTAAAAATCAGACAATGTGATTTTCTGGATTATTTTTTCTCATTTTGTCTCTCATAGTTGAAGTGTACCTATGATGAAAATTACAGGCCTCTCTCATCTTTTTAAGTGGGAGAACTTGCACAATTGGTGGATGACTAAATACTTTTTTGCCCCACTGCATGTAGAAATAGTACTTTTTATTCAAATAAGCGTTTCAGAGGGAAAATCTACCATGACTTCCTTTCTTCCTCAAGCTCTCTCCCTGTAGTGCTGTGTTGGGTTGCAGGACCACACACAAAAACAACAGTGTACCGCGAACGCACAAAAATGTGACATGAAAACACAACCAGCACCAATTCACAACAGTGAGTCTCCAGGGCTCATTAGAGGGATCAGAATACAGGGAACACTTGAAGAAAAACTTATAAACAGAATGGAAAAGGCATTAGGGCTAATAAACACTGAATAAATATAGAAACCATTAGTAACAAAGTAAACATGGAACCTTTAAGTGCTAATCTATTTATATACAACCATAAATAGCTCTTTTGTATAGTATAAGAGTTAAAAATATGAGTCCATCAAGGCTGCATTCCCCAAATGGCATATGGACTCAAAGCAGTTATTAACTGTACTCTTATACATAACACATTGCTTGCAGGAATAATAAGACAGAAGGAGGCCAATCAAAATCATTAGCTCTATTATAAGAGACAGCAGACAGGCAGGGGCACATAAACATGGACAAAGATGGAAGAGGAAACTATTATAGACATCTGGATTAAAGCCAAATCTGGATCCAAATCCAGACATGTTAAAATGTTGCTTTTTTGTGTAGACCACATTGAATCAGGCAGGTTTAAGAGGGACCTCCTGCATTTCCAGTCTGTACAGTAGTGATGCGGGTGGGCACATTAAAATGCATTAACAGCACAGCCACCTTCATTATCTCGTAAAAGTTCATTGCATGTTAATTGTGGAGCTGACTGCTGAGCTGTGTGAGGTAAAACACAGAAGCAGGAGAGGAATGTGAGACCTAATGAGGGACAAGTGAATTACGCATTTCTGATGGAGAAAAGATACATGTTTTAAGGGAATGGATCATATTGTAGAGAAATTGGTCCATTTGATCCATACTTCAGTGCCGCTGGGACAACCTGCTGGGAGGAGCACTGGGTGACTGCAGCGCAGCACCTGGGGAACCATCTTCAGATCTTGAGTGATAGTTTTGGTCAGACTAGATGATTTGCCCATTGCATATGTTTTAGGTTTTTTGGTGCAGTGCTTTATTTTGCCTGTATTTTTTAGCCTTGTCTTATGTATAGACTGATTCCATATGATTCCCACTGAAACCTGATTCTGCCAGTCAATCTTACTCACATGAGGTCTTTCATCTATTGTGTTTTTCATTCCTGAGTTTGAAGTGATATGTTTTGACATTGCTGAATATGTACTATATTGAAACGTATGATTGGGTTTTTTTGTCAGACTGTATCCATTGGTTACGGACTATGGAAACTCACCACAAATAGATGAAAGGCTAAGAGTGTTTGCTAGAATAAGATGCTTGCCAATGTTACTGTAAATTATATATACTTGGTTATAAAGAAACATGCAGCTGAGAAAAATGAGAATACTGACAGAAAATAACAGAATTACATCCCACATTACCACATGATCTGACTACAGGGTCAGTCTGCATTGCAGTGAAGTATTTTGACTCTCTCTCTCTGTGTGTCTGAAAACATCTGCTCCCTGCCTGGAGAAAAACACAAGCTCGAGTGGGTCAGGAGTGCGCTGAAGCCACACATCAGCCAAATCCCAGCAGTCAGACATATTAAAAACATATTACCAACATGGAGGGGACTGCACTAAAGGGATTCACGGGCTGGAGGTCGAGATTACCCACAGGGCACTCCCCCAGGAGCTTTGTAATAATGTGAAAAGTCACCAGGATTAGAAGACTTCCATAATTCTAATAGGGGTGAAAAAGACGGGAATGTGTGTCACTCTATCATGTGTGTTCGGGTCGGGACAAGGTCATCTGAAGCTTATCAATGGCTCGAAATAGCACTACTGCTTTCAAATATACAGTACTGAAAAAACATTGTGTGAACGATGGACGCACATCACTGCCAAGGCAAAAAAAATGTATCACCGTAGTTAAGATGTTGTGTCCAACCTGGGCAAATTATTAATAATAATTGTTTCAGTTTGTTCAGTCTTAATCTGATTTCCATCTATAACAAAATGAATGTAATCTTTGCAGGTAATCTTTGATCCATTATCAACATTAAAAAATAAAACAAAACAGGTCTCTGTATGTAAGCACTTTTTGTTGCCAGAGATGATTCGCTATACCTAAAAAAAAGATTTGGACAGAAATTAATGTATTCAAGTTTTTACACAGGGACTAGCTTCTATTTCAGAACCAAAAACATCTGGAATAAGGGTCATGTTTTGGATTCAAAGTTCACAATTACAAAAACTGAAAAATTGTCCTGTCTATAAACAAGAGCAACAGGTTAACACCCAAACGTCCAAAAGGGTGGTTTACTCTAGGATAAAAAATATTGCATTCTTTCTGTAAGTTTAAATGTAGGTCAAGAAGATACTGAAAAAATCTATTTCTCCTGCATGTGCTGTGTGACTAAGCCAAGACAGCTGATCAAGAGATTGTCCAAAAGTAAATAATGTTTTGAACTGAAATAGCTAAATCATATATTACAGACCGTACTCCAGATATTAATTCTCCAAAGGAAAATGTATTGAAAATAAATCCTTTAATGTTTGCGGGGATTAAACATTTTACAGAGTGGCTGCAAAGCTGATCTAATTTAAACCACATACCATCATGGCAGGCACCTCCTCCTACACATCCACTGACGTCCAGCCAGAGATCAAAGGTAAAGAGACAGACAGGTACAAATTTGAAACAGAGGAGCACGAGGTCTTATCTCGGATTGTAATGTGTACAATATCTAGGCTTTCCAGTAAGAAGGATCAGGACATGTCATTAAGAGGTGGCTATATGTAAGGTGTTATGAAAGAACTTTTTGAATTTGAAACCGAAAAAATATCTATGATTCCAAAAAAGAGGTGCATAAATCAGAATCCAGAGCACTCTGCAATTGCCCACTCCTCTTGACAGATCAGTGAGAGCTAATTTTCCTACAGTTCAGATTGAAAACTTTTTTTTACTAAACAAATTTGCATTTTATTTGTATACATAATCCAAATGTAGTCAAATGTAGTCTTTCACTGAGGTCAAAGATTACAAAAGTTAATATCAAGATTTTCTTAGAATCTAGGTCAAAGAACTGTAGAATACATTTATCAGTAATACTCAAATATTTGGAAGAAAGCAATGAAATGAAATTGATCAATATGAGCAAAAGTAGCTCCACTCACTCTCTTTCTCTGATGTTGCACCATGACAGAAAAACAACTGTCTGAGATGGTGCAAGACAGTTGTTTCCACATGGTTCTCATAAAAATGTCTATGACTGGATAAAGTTAACGTTTGCATACAATTGTTTTCTTATGGATCCCTTGCCTGGCAAGTCCAGAATGAATCTCTGTATTTTTTGTACAGAGGGATATCAGTCTGGTCACCACTCCCTCCATTACGCCACGAGCCAGAACTAAACAAGACCGTACAATAAGTCTTGTTTATTTCAATGATACAAGTGAAATGAACGAGCAAATTGGTCACCCATCATGTGACAATTCTCTCAACTCAGATTAACAGAGTTTAGAACTTCGAAATCCGCAATGTTTTTCAGTCCCCTATGTGCCTGCCTGGCTAATGCACCTGTCAATCACGTCCATTGGAACTCAAAGCGATTCAACGGTGACCCCACCACTATGAAGCCAAAGTTACCATCAGTGTGCGTTGTTCTGGTAAAGAGAAACCCAGTGAAGAATTCCCATTTTATCTGCGGTGCAGTGAGTGAATGTGAACTATGTGCAGAGATATGACCATATCATATCCTGTCTCTTTGAGTTAAGACCCAGACCACACAGGCCGCCCCAACACTGATTGATTAGACAGGATTTCAGTCAGAATGTCCAAAGTGTTTCCTTGTATCTGGGTCTAAAATAAACACTCTTAAGTCCGAAAACAAGTCGACACGAGACAAGTCAAACAATGAATCTAATCTGCCCTCCTCTCTCACCACCGCTATGTTTGTAATGCTCTGAGAGTGTACTGAAAAGTCACTTACAGCACACAAACACTTTCCCCGGCACCTCCAACTGCTGATGCCACGACCCTTGACCTCCCTGCTACCTCAGGGCCTCATTACCCACAATGCACCTCTGCTACGTGGACTATCGCTGACAGTAACGCGATCCTGACTTGTGATGGTGTCACATCGTAGACACCCTCAATGTATAGACACAGACAAATACAAACTACACCAAAATAAACAATCGCTGACATGGAGTCCCTGCAGTCGTCATGACGCCTGTGGTTGTCAATCAAAAGGACTTGGTCTTAGGACTAGAGATATGGGACAGGGTCAGGTCTGCACTCATTAATCATGTGTGGGGAGTCCAAGATCTCAGCCATCGGGAACCTGAGTATGAGAAACACCCACAGGAGAAAAACATAACTCAGAGGGGGTAAAACATATGAATGTTTTTTAAAGTGGCTATATAAACCATTAGTGTTTTGTGTCTGTCAGTGGCCCTGGATTACCCATCAAAATAGGTTTACAAAGATCTTTAAACTGCTTGTGCTTTTTGCGTTTTTAATTTTTTTTTTTCCCTTCATTTAATCTGGTTGATAGCCCTGCATAGATTCAGAGTATAATTTTCCTAGCCCCAGAAGGGACCCCAATGAACATCTTACAACACCTCAAGTAATTTGGCTTTGGTCTTGACTCTTGCCAAAGATTGCAAGGATATCTATTCAAAGCATCAAGAACAACAAAAATGTGATGAAACTCCTAGACCTGTAAATTGATCTAAACGTGTAAGAAAAATACACAGTTACTACAATATTTGTTGAAGTAACCTTTTAACACAGCTGGTCTAGTCTACTCTGTTTTTCACATCCCAAATGCAAACAACTTTTGTATTAATATGCTGAAACGGAAGCAGTGTATCTTTCCTTGTGGGTGGCGGATGTTTGACACTTGGACTTGGCTTGGACTCCAGAGGGAGATATTCCCAGAAGACTAGCTTTATCCCAAAAGCGGGAATGCAAACAATACAAGTGAAGGGATTCTGATGACACACACTTTCAAACAAACTTGAACTACTGCATCTTACCTGCTGTCGATCCAGTGGTTATCCTCCCAGCCGCCTGACGGGAAAACAGACAAAATACACAAATGAGAAAGAAATACAAATACTAGAGTGGATCCAGTGGTCAATATAAATGTGACAGAAGCCAAAGGTGACAAACTCCACAGTAGTAGGTATGGGAAATTGACCTACATTCAAACTAGTCCAACTAAACAAAATGGTTTTCCTGTTTATGTTGTTGAAACCATAAAGACCCCTAATAGCTTATTTATTCCAACATTAAGTCAGGATTTGCTGGAAGTCTAAAGAAATGTGTGCAGATTTTTCCTAAATTATGGGATATCCACCTGATGTCCACTCTCAAGGGCAGTTGTTTTAAATCATAATAAATGATGCAATTAAATGAAAGAAGTAAATTGAGGAGAGAGTGATCATGTGTGTCTTTGGCTCAGTGTGGTCTTGGAAAAGCAAGACAGAAAATGGGGACACGACACAGAAACTAATCAAAATAGATGACACTGTGTTAGCCTAATAAGAGATGTCCAATAGAATCAAATTGCCTTAAATGTCCCACTAACCTTAATTAGCCTACTTTATGTACAAAGAACAAACATTTAGAACAATGCACTTAAAAATACAATGGAAGAGACCCAAGCAACACAGTAAAGGATTTGTATACAGATCATAGTAGGGGATAGACAGGGACAAAAATGGTCTCTCATAGTCCTCATAGTTCTTGTTTTCAATCTCAGATATGTAGTTGTACATGGTTGTAAAAGTACTAAATATATTGTGTATTCATCTTGAGAGAGCACAACAAATCCTCTGCCACACCTAACAAGTAAAACAATAAATATAATATTGTCAATAAGGTATTAATATTTATATTGATTGTTTATGACGTTGTTGGCTGACTTTAAATTGCGATTAGATAAGATATTACAATGTGTTTACTCATTAAACCACTAAATTCATGTTATCAGCTAGAAAATAGCTTATTGGACAACCTTGTCTGGAGTGAATGAACTAATCAAATGAACTATACCCACCACACCGACACTCTTGTGTATACAGTCTATAAAAGCAGCCGAGATTTATTTCTGAATCAGAGTGAAACTTGATCGCACAGTCCCGATAAAAGACTCTTATGAAGCAGAGTGGGAATTACCCGTGATGCACCTGCACTTTCTCTGTTACACGCAGGCACTGAGTGAGTTTGTCATGTTTCTGATGTTTTTGGGTCACTTACTGGACATGAGCAAAGCCTGAGCTGATATCAGGGATTAGACAAAGAACTAACTGTGCCATGCAACGGTCCACGGTGAGATTTAGTAATAATAGCTCCTCATATCTCCAGTCTACAGTTAGTGCCTGTAATAATAAATTAAGCGATTTATAGTGCCTTTCTATAAGATAACTTTACATTATAACACACACACTGCCATTCCGCACCTTGCACAGAACATGAATGGACTGTAAAATCAACCACAAAACTTCAAAGATTACACTGAAAGTTTCTGTTATTCTTAATTTTAATCAACTGTTTTTACATCCATTAAAAATGTGTTTTAATCATAGATGATATACTCAATAATCAATTTTTTAAATAACTTATTCAAATCAATAATTATTAGCATTTTCAGAAGGTCCAACCAACAACAACATTCAATTTCACATCATCTGTTTTATTACTATGTTGTAGAAACTGATGTGATCATGAACTTTTATTTCAAATCTGAAGATTAAAAACATGTCTTAATGAAGTAATTATGAATGCTAATAATGACCAAATCTAAAGACAAAAGCCTAGTTGCCCGAAGATGATCTGTACCAAATCTCCAGGGAGATGTATGTCTGATGTATTATCAATAGACAAAGGCCGATGAGGTGTAAAGGTTCAGTGTTAGCTGTCGCAATAATCGCTGCTCAGATCTTCAGTCCATATTAAACTCTTGGAGAAACACACAGATGATTCCACAGATAATCTAAGCTACTGTGATATGTGTGTAGATACACTGTAATACAAAACCTGCTCTAAATTCGGTGTTGAATGACAATAGGCATCTAGTGCAGTGAGTGTGTCAGTTTGGACAGCTGTACTTTATCAGTCACGGTCCAGGGAAAATAAACGCTCGCTCCACTGTCAGGTCTGATCCCACGGCCCCTCGCTGCTCCGCTACCTACTTACATATGCTAGCAAAGGACTACACATGCTAGCACACACATGCCAGCAAAGGACTACCAGTACACATGATTCTGTAGAACTACAAACGCTAGCACACATGTGGACATGCTATTAGAGAACTATACATGAGCACAAAACTGTACACCATAGCCCACAAGGAATGCAGGTGGGAGATACACCAAAAGACGTCACATCACGTCATTAACACAATTTTCTTATAGTTTACAATTTATACAATAATCCTAGTTAATCTTTAAGAAGTACCTAAAGCCATCTTCTTCTTTTGCGTGTTCACATTTCACACATTATTTGTTACATATATCATTGATTTACATGAATCAGATGGGATAACTACTAATTACTGTTTAATTACTAATTATTCATTTAGCAAAATGTTGTGCAGCCCTAAAGCAACAAGCCACACGTGCAACAGAGCTAAGAGATCAAAAGGGCAGGCTCCCCACGTTGAAAGAGGCATTACAGAGACAGGTTACATTTATTTCAGCTGCATTTGGGCTTCTGGGCTCAGGACCTTTTTCCAGGGGGCAAAATTCAAGCAGTTTTTAAGGAAGACCTATCATGCTTGTGACTGCTATACAGCTATAAACTATGACACCCGTGGATCATGTAATAATTTGCACATTTTAAATCGCAATATGCACCTGAAATGACTTAATAAAAAAAACAAGTCCGTTGAGTGGGAGCTGACGCTGCCGTAAACCCCATCACAACAAAGAGTCGGCACCTCCAATGGATAGCTGCAGATCACGCAAGCGAGCAGTGGATTTTTTAAGAGATGCATGTAGATGCATCACAGAGAATTGAACTAGATTTGGATGCTTTCATGACCCAGTTTTTAAATTCCAAAATCAAAAGATTAAATAAATCTAAAGTAATTTATTTAATCTATGCTGGATGCCTAGAAAAGACCGTACCCAAACAAAGTCAGTGTGAAATACCAAAATCTGTTATAGCTCATAATAAGATCTTATATGAGCGACAGTGGCGACAGTGGCTCAGTGGTTAGAGCAGTGGTCCTCCAACCCAAAGGTCAGAGGATCAATTCCTGCTCGGACCAAGTTCTGTCGTTGTGTCCTTGGGCAAGACAGTTCACCCACATTGCTCAGTATGGAAGTGGTGTGTGCGTGAATGATTGGTAGTGGTCGGAGGGGCCGATGGCGCAGCTTGGCAGCCTCGCTTCTGTCAGTCTGCCCCAGCTTACCATCACCGAGTGTGGAGTGAACGAATAATGAATATAGTGTAGTGCATTACAAGTGTAAGACATTAATTAATTATATAAAGTGACATAGCTAATACACTTGGTCTCACTGTAACTGGACCCAATGACCCCGTGGCACTTAATAGATTCATATTTTTGGTTCAGCCTTCAACACTATGTATATCCACTATTTTCAGCTTTAAATGTTCCCTGGCAGTCCCCTGCTTATCATGGCATGATCCCATTATGTCTCCTTTTTCTTATTTTTCTTATTTTCTCTTAAGTAGTATGTTTTGATCATAATCAAGTTATGATACAATAACTTCACTATTTCAAGAACATAATTACACCTTAGCTCATTGAATGTGATTTTTTTAAATTCTATATACCAATATAACCAAAAGGCAACCCTATTACAGAATTGTCACCTATCCTAACAATTTCAAAATTTCAAACTATAGGCTCCTTAAATCACAACCTATAATGACATTGCCTTACGAACAAAACATCTGGACAGTATATAAGCTCAAACTATGTGGGTTTGAATGGAGGTCTATCTGTAGAAGCTCTCATTGCCGCAGTGCTGACTCTGATAGAGATGACCTTGCATTTCTTGGGGCGGTTCGAGCTGCCTCATCCTTTTACTGTGACTGTATTGACATAACAACAGAGACAATGAACTCAAGCCCAGAACAGAGACCAGGTTTAAACAAATGGAAAAATACAAGAAAACATTTATTCTGCATGATAGCAAGAAACAGTCTTGGATTAAAAGAACAGACTAAAGAAAAAAGATTTAGATTACAAAGATGCAATTTGGGTCAAACCAAGATTTGTGCAATTGCAAAGCCAGGATAAATGGAGTGTTGTTTTAGGAAATGCATCTGGTGTAATACAGTATCTGCTATATGTTAAGCCTTTATGTCAAATGGTGCACAGATGAAAGAAATGGAAAAGATTTAAGAATATAATATATAATTGATTGATTAATGGTAATATCTTTTTATGATCTTTTGTTGTTGTAACCTAAAAGTGTATAGATTCATATTTATGAATGACATTGACTGAATTCAAACTTATTAAATGGTCTCCAGCTTAGGTCATATATGAGTGAACAGCAATGACGACTGAAATAAATCATACTTGCCCTATTGACTTTTGAGTGATAACCTCATCAGTCCAGGCCCCGGTTGGTGTCTAATTACAGAATCTGCAGCGACTGTAACCTACTTGTTATGAAAGACTAAATTTAGACAAAGTGCTCTATAGAGAAATGTATCTAGGTCTATCAGTGGACATGTTGTCAATCTTTGGGAATATGGTTTATTCTTTATGATGGAAGATACAAATTGCCAGGTACCTAAATTAGCATTTAGTTAATTGAGGAATATAAAAAGCCACACATGTAATCTAGCTGGAAATGTATTGTTTGTTTGGTTTGTGAACAGCAATTTCAATAAAACAAACTGCAACTTACCATGGAAACAGAAGTACAACTGCATTTAGAAATAATAGTTTGCGAGTGTTTATGACAGTAGTTCAGATCCACTGATCCAAAGGTTGGCGGTTCACATCCCGCTCTTGACATAAATATCAATGGTAGAGTGGTCATTGTCTGTGTACACTGGTTTATGAATGTGTGTGTAAACGGGTGAGTGGTTCCTTGATGTAAAGGGCTTTGTGTGCCTTTATAAAAATGTGACCATTTTACCATTCACTATAAAATATTGTCTGTTTGCCTTTTGTTTACAATAGATTCAACATCTGTAATTAAGTAATATAACCAACTATTAATGCAGTTGTTATTGCAGTACTCACCCTGGCCTGTCGAGCGTGCAGGTGCATGGGGGAAGAGAGGGAGGAGCGGGTGAGTGGTCTGCTGCGGGTGAGAGGGCGAGCGCAGCGTCTCTGTAGCTCAGGTTTGTCTGATGCTCTGCCCTGGTCCAGACTTAGGGAGCGACCAGGCATCCT
>KN479054.1:26287-41235 GCA_000787095.1 Periophthalmodon schlosseri | reverse complement strand
ATACACACACACACACACATTAAGTTTGGTTCATTGAGGCAAAGGAAGAGGAAAAGTCAGCCATGAGCTCTGAGTTATTTCCTTTGTCCTTCCAGACAGTTAATGTAAGTGTAGGCATTGGTGCATTTATCACATAGTGATGCCTGTGCGTCTCCGCTGGCCATTATACCCACAGTACTAAGAGCAGCTTGTATTGATGTGCTGCTGTCATTGACCGTTGCTTGAGTTACTGCTGAATGGACAGCTATTAGACTGTCATTAAGGAGTCTGGAGTCTTTACAGCTCACAGCGCTCACACACAGAAGGTATAGCGGAGATATAAGGTACAAAGTAATGCTACTGTATTTATCACAGTTTCTCAAATATTACTCTGCATCATTATCTGCTTCATTTGACTTTTGTGCCAGTCCTAGTACAGATAGTGGAATTAGGATTGGATGGCTTTCTGGTGCAATACCTAAACCAAAACCCTTTGCAAATGACTCATCGAGACTATCTATCTACTTTCTATCTATTTATCTATCTATCTATTTATCTGTCTATCTATCTATGTATTGCTAAGTACCTAGAGAGATGGTCTGTCAGAGAACCACTGGTACATTATGTAACAATAACAGTTTGTTATTGCAGCTCCAGTGGATGATAAAAATGGCCCTGTGTTTAGTTTTTAAATGTGACTTGCTTATGGTTTTTGAAACAGTTAAATGTAGTAGTGCCGTAGCAATTTAATAATCAGGTAAAAAAATTTAATACACACCTGGACTTGTTTTTAATGTTTTATATGGACTCGTTACTTGTTTGTTTTGTTTGTTTTTCTGTTTGTATTGTATTTTAAACAAGGCGCCGGTGAAAAAGAGAGCCCGAGTGCTGGTGCTAAATAAAGATGAAGATAAAGAAAGAAAGCAGTGTTCTTAGATTGCACAGGGAAGAAAAACACCTTTAACTCGTATAGATGTAGCTAACTAAATTTTTCGCTTCAAATCCGATAGCGACATAGACATTTACTATTACAAGTGCGTGTCCGTCATTAAACACATCATTATTACAAGTCAAGACATAATATCACATTTTCCCTCCCGTTTGTGTTGTCTTTGAACTAATAAGATGAGATGTAGCTCCAAAGTGATAAACAGCCTTTATACAATCAATAGAACTGCTTTGTGCAACCAAGAAATGTGCGTGATGCATACAGGAAGCCATTACTGCCCGGCTGATTAAAGAGGTGTATAGAAAATCTGATACCATCCAGAGCCAAGCCTTTTCCAGGCTGTAAAGCAGTTGCTAATGGGCTTCTGTTGGATAAACTAGCCCGTATGAAGTAGGTTCCTCCAAATGAAATTTAAAAGGGGAATTAATGTGAATTGGTTCAATTATCTTGATGCACTACATAGGGCTGTATTAAACGATGGCTTTTACTTCCCCATTGAAATATACATCAGTAAATCATTTCAAGCTGTAATAACGAAAGGATCCAAGCAAAACTATAACATGGAAAGACAAAGACAGAGAGCTTAGTGTGGCCGCTGGATAAAGGACCTCCGACGTTGGCGATTGAAAAATGAACACTGAACTTTGTTATTGTGAATTTGTGTATTTTTTGATAAACAGAAACTAATCATGATTAATTCAAATGTGCAAAATGCAGGACTGGACATGTATTTGTGCTGGGGCTGCCTGGTGACCTTCTGCGCTGCCATCTCCAACCGACCACGCATCAAAAGTCAGTATCAAAAGAATTGTATGTATTTTCCTTAATGTACCTGATGATATATGACGCCTTGTTTTCAATATCAATCAATATATCAATATAAGAAAAGGTGTTGTTAATCATTAATTCCTGGTGACAGCCTATAACTCTGTGTCACTTTCAGATAGATGAATTAGCAGATAGCAGATTTGTAAATTATATGGTACTTCCTTCCCTTTCTTGAAATACCAAAGAAATCCGGACATGAGGCGTGTGCATGAGGGAATGAACCAAACTTGTATGTGTCTTTATGCAACCCAGGTTTAGTTGTAATTGTAGTTATTTTTTAAACCAATAAGAGAGCAAACGACAAACCTTACCTTTATGTGAGTTTCACATATAGTCACATGTTTACTAAGGAACTGCTAAAATCAAACAATTCCAGTGTTTTTGCATTACGCCTTTACTCTGTTAGAACCCTCTCCTAAATCCTTTGCATATTTCATTAGGTTCATTACAGCTGGTGCCTCTTTGACCCTGACTCCAGGCCAGTGTCTGCTGCCCTCTGCAATATCTGGAGACTGAGCTGTAAAATGTGAGTCTTATTTTCACTGAATTAAATAATAACGCTTACCATGTAACAAAGCAACAGCCAGACACATAACAGTCAATTTATAAATCAACCGCGCTCCTATATGAAGCAAAAGACATGTTAACTTACAGTGGTTAATATTCAATCTATTGCTCACTCATACTTCCTTATTTAACTTACACTATGGAAAACCACAGTAGAATCAATAGTTTTACAGCAGAAACGAGCCAAACGAATGATCAACAATGCATTATTATTATGATCATATCAATGAATTATTTTTTAAGTCAGGTTTTTTGAAATGTAAAGATTTGTTTTATTATCGAATCATGCAGCTTGTGTTTAAATAAAAAATAAAGACACTTCCCGGCTGTGTTCAAAGGTTATTTTTGATTCCTGAAAGCAGACACGATTTACATGATAAATGCAAATTTACTTTACCAAGAGCTGAAAAAGAAATGAGAAATAGATCCATTTACTGGGATTCAATTGTGGAACAGATCAAACTCAGATTTAAAAATGTGCAGCTCTTTTGCCATTTTCAAAAAAGTATCATTCACCTCTTTTATTGAGAAATATGGCTGTAAATGAAGCTTGCACAGCTTTGTCTTTTACTCTTTTCTCTTTGTTTCATGATATTGTTTTGTCTAAATCAAGTGCATGTAGCATGTAAACCAGGTGGGCATGTTATAAGCTTAGCCTTTTCAGTCACTGTCATATTGACAATGCATCATTAATGTATTTTTTTAAAAGGTCGTTGTTACACACTTACACACAAACTAAAACGGAAATGAAACTTCCTGTGTCAGTCTCTATAATCTAAGAAACTGTGACACTTTCAATGGCAGCCGTATGTCTCCATGACAGCTCTGGCTCACAATACAATAATACTACAAGTTTTATAGCATAAAATACATTTGCATTTATACCAAACATTCTCATGGCAATAAATCAGTATAGCAGCCAACAATATCAATACGGTATCACCAAATTTTGTACCACAACATGTCAACAGATTTAGAGCACCACTAGTTTTTTATGACATATTTTCATGACTGAACAAAAGGAAAATTCACAAATGGTGAATACGCTGATTTAGTGTTTAATGTTTCTACTTATTATACTACACCAAACATCTGATAGAGTTAATGTTACCTGGCCACATTTTCCAGCAAACAGCGAAGATACATAGAAAAACTGCATATAAAACACATTTACTCAACACATGATGAAGGGATGATACGTTTTAGCCGGGCAAAATGTGTAAAAGCAGAAATACACAGAAATAAGCTGCACCACAATTGGAGCTCTCAGACCTTTACCTTAATTTGACCCAAGTGCAAGCAAGTTTCCCCCAATCAAGTCTGAACTATTCAAGAAACCCATGTCCCTGTAAGCATCTCCATCACCTACACCATCACTTATGACATTCTTCAGATATTAAACATTAGGCTCCTACAAATCCAGGAGCTGCTGTTATGTCACACATTGTTCCTTTGAATAGCTGCGTTCTTTCAAAGCTCTTTGTCTTAGGCGTTTCCTCCTGCTCCCTGAATCCCCACAGAGAACATGAGAGTGCGTTAGCTGCAGCCCTCCCTCTGCTCCTCTGCCCGGCCGCATTGTCACGCTGTTTCCTCAAAGGATGTCCCATTAAAAATGTAACAGGCATGTCTTTGTTTTTGTCGAGGCATTTACACACACAGTCTCAACAAGCGCTAATGTTTATACCTCTGGACCACAGAGGCAGGGCCGCCCTCGCTACACGTGGGTCAGGGGTCGCAGGAAGTGGATCGCGAGAAGCCTCAAACAAACCTTCATAACACAGTTCACCGTTCAGAACTTTCCAACAAATTCCAGAATAAATATAAATGGGACAGAAATGTGGCATAAACGGGTCAGTGACGCGATGTCCACATTTACACTTCTGCTACACTTTCCTAGTTATGAAAGTGAAACGCTTTAAAGGTGCATTATGTAACTTTACAGGTGGGGGATCTACTGCTGCTTGTCTCCATGGAGATTGCGTTGCCTGGAATGTCATTTAACTTGTGGGATTTTATAATTAGGGGTACATTTCATCTCCGCTGGCTGTATTTATCAAATGTACAATTATATCGTTGAAGCAATGATAGTTTTTCACTGGTCCATCACGCTGTTGTTGGACAAAATTAAGGGGCCTGACGACATTATTGATTTGTGCAGAATCAATTTATATGACGTAGGGAGAATTTTTGTGTTGTTGCAAATTTCAAAGTTTCACCCCAAAATCCATATCTTAGTTGAACATTTTAGCTCAGATAACAACCGAAATGTAAGAAAAGAAACCTTTTGATTATTCGTTAATCATACTTCATAAACAATCATCGTCACAAAGAGAAAATGCAGAGAAATGTTCATTGTTGAGGATCTAAACACAGTTCATGGAGATGAAGTCAGTTCCATTATTGTTGACTGAGATGGAGGCAAATTCAGCAGTTCATTGTTGTGCTCAGTTCAGTTTGTTCACGTCCAGAATGATTTGTGTCACAAGATGAATGTTGTTTTAACATGATGGTGGCGCTGTTCAGTTAAATCTTTTCCATCGCGTGTCCTCTGTCCGTTTGTCCTCTGTCCGTTTGTCCTCTGTCCGTTTGTCCTCCCTCTGACCACTTCTTCATTAAACGTCATTAAACTCACTGCAGTGATGAGGCAAAAACACAAAACAAAGAAATATAAAGAAATAAAGAAATGTAGAAAATGAGTGGCTCTGTTAAAACCACATTCTGTAATTTCCTTGTTGACAAACGTTGAGTTGTTAAACACATATTTCCTGATGACGCACAATTTGCACCACACAGTCTGACTGACCAGGTCCAAGGACACAAACATACATAACTTCTGGTGTCACACTCTGTACTTCAGCACAATTTCTCTGCAGTGAATCGTTTTTTTATCTTTCTTTTTTCAATTTGTATGTTTTTTTTTGTTTTTTTTGTGAGTGAATTAGAGAAGTGAAATAATGTTGGTAATGTGATACACTTCAGTGCCATCAAAGTGTTGACATGACACACATTTACATTTGTCTTCATATATTTTGCACTTACATAATCTCTCCATTCTTAGACCTGACGGAGGTGCACTTCCCCTTTGAGGTTAATCTCCCTGAGAAAAGTTCAGCCGTGTTTACACTTAACTACACACGAACTCTCACCCTTTTGCCTTTTTACTAGTTAGTAACACTAGATATTAGTTTCACCCAGTGACTATTCGCTAAACAGCAGGGACTTCCACCCGTTTGACCGTTTACAGCTCGTTACAAGTAGAGGGTAGTTAACCGTAATGACTCCTAAACCTCACTCTGGAAAATAAATTCAAGTAGGTCCCAATACTAGATATTATATAAGGCAAAACACGTCCACCTTTACACAGCGTCTCACAGCTCAGTCAGAAGTGGAGCTGCAGTCATCACAGTCCCATCAGGGGCGGAGCTAGTGCCCCGTCAGCACAGCAGGGGCATCACAGGGAAGACTGTTGTTGTGTAGTTCCATAGTGGCTTTCAGCTGCTTTACCTCGGTGTCACAAGAAGTTGACTTGGCTCCTCAGTTGGAATTCATTTCTGTCCAAATCCTCTTGAAGTTTTGCTCCCCATTTTCGCTTTAGTACTTGTAACTTCCAGCAGCTTCGTTTCAGTGGCTTAAACGGATGAGCGGTCGATCGACTGTGTCCCAAAAGTGAAGAAATCAGGAGAGAGGAGGGCCATTGTTGTTGGAATTGTATCTGCATCTTGGAGTTATAGCAGATTGGTGGTACACATGAGATTTTGGAGCAAAAAGACTGAAAACATTCAATCAAGTAATTGAAATATGGGAATTTTAACTTTAGTGAGATGAATTAAAAATGGTATAAGATCAGAACTAAGACCGTTCAGTATGTTTAGTTAAACATTTTGCATTTCCAAAATACATTGTCCTTTGATTTACTAGTCTCTGTAGATGAAATCACAAAGTTTTTTCATTCATGTTCAACAGACTATAGATTATCAACAAACACATTTGATAAATATAATTATAATAGACAGTGGAGCGTCAGCTGGATAACGTTACCCAGCTGACGATTTCCATATAATTTGGATCTTTTTTGAGCCATAATCCTTAAATATTTGGTTGTGTTGCAAAAAAAAATACAGAGGGCATCATTCCCTTTACCCAAATACAACCAACGATTATTTGTGTCATTTTTAAAGTTATGCATGAATATAAATAATAAAGTGTGATACTTTGAGAACATACCGATTTATCAAAATGTCAACTGCCCGTTACCCAGTTGACAAAATACTTATTTAAGTAGTAGTAGTACTTTTAAAACATAAATCATTAAAAAATAACAAAAGTTTAAGCGGGCCAATTAATTCTTTCTGGGGGGGGGGTCTATATTATATTATCTATATCTATATTGATGTGAAATGTACCTTTTATAATAGACTCACGCACATATTATATTGCTGGGCGATATGACAAAAAAAAATCCCCAAAAACCCCCACAACTTTCCCCTCCATATTAATAGATAAAGATTTTTGATTCAATTTTATTTTATCATATTAAAAACAAATAAAAATGACTTTGAGCTTTCATTTCCTGTGAACACGCAGACTTTTAATCTTTGCCATTTAAAACCACGTTTTTACTGACAGATGATTGACTCAATTAAAAAGATCCAGCCATGATTCAGTATTAGAAATGACTTTTACAAATGTAACAACAGCCCTATATCCTACATGTATTTAAGTGTTTTTATTGCTTAAAACATACCTCTAAAAACATAGATTCTTAGTGGTTTTGCCTCTGCACAGATTAACATTGGGTTGCACCTTTAAATTGTTTATGGGTTTGTTTTACATCACTCAAACAATTCCAATATACATTTTGTAAACAATACTAATAGTATTATTAAATGTCATTGTGTAAAATGGGGCACACATAAAAAAGTTCATCTTGATAACTAAGGCATTAAGTAGAGTCACATTATTATAAAGCTTTGCTGAAAGGGCGTGTCCTCATGTTTGACCCAGTTTTTGTGTTTTACTGTTTTAAGAAAAACAAGAAACAGAAGACATAGTTGATTCACGCAACTACCCAGTAAAACGTTAATAGATCGAAAACACCAAACTAATCAGCTCATTTGACAGTGTTAATGTTTAAGATGAGCTAATTAGCAAACACCTCATTTTTATACACTCGATTTGGAATTGTTACTTTACCCAACACCTGTCCTTGTTTTTTAAAAGCAGTCTCTGTTGAATTATTGCTCTTGAACTCAAACTTCACTGGGGTCCTTAGCTCTTTGTTATTCAAACAGAGGCTTCAAATGCAGCTGGTAGAATGTCCTTGTGTTAGAAATAATGAAAGATGTTTTAAACGTGCAGTGAAATGTGTAACATCCAGAAATAATTATCCAACCCTCAAGTGTGGTTGTCTTAAATTAAGCAAAGATCAGAAGATTTAATGTACGTTTGCCAATTTGTAATATGTAATACAGTGAGACACGCTCTGGACTCATAACTTGAATCTTTAGTGCCCCCTGGAGGTACTCTGGAAAAAAAAAAGATACTACCACAAAAATGAAAAAGTTCAATAGCAAAATTAAATACTACAATAAAGTGTTTAGACTATTTGTGTCATCCCCGTTGACTGCATGGTGTTTAAGACATAAAACAATCATATCAACAGCAATAAAAATGAAGTAGTGCTTCTTCTGTCCACTAGAGGTCAGGCTGGAGTAACGCATGTTTCATATGATGTGTTTTTTGTTTTTTTTTACATGCGGTGTATAAATTTCAAAATAACATATTAGTTTGAAAGGCAAGTGCTTCAGTGGGTTTCTTTTCAAAAAACAAAAAACAAACAAAAAAAAAAACAACTCTGCAATATGTCTTTTCCATCTGATATTCAAAACCTGCTTGCCCTTTAGTTTAGACTTTTGCTGTTTTAGCGCTTCTCTCAAATTGAAAAAAAAACCCCCAACATAAGACTTTTGCTGTTTTAGCGCTTCTCTCAAATTGAAAAAAAAAACCCCAACATAATAATGTTAATAATAATAATAATAATAATAATAATAATAGTAACAATAATAATAGATCGTTAGTAGTAAGTTAGTTAATAGGACAATTGTTATTTTTCCCCCATATTTTTCAGTTCTGCTTCTAATTTATTTTATATAATCATTATCGAAGCAGTTATCATATGTTTTACTGTATTTTTTATTTTTTTTTAACTTTGATATAAATATCACTTTTTTGATATGATAAAGATTGAAGCCAATATTTGACTTCTTAATGTGATACTGATCCCAGAGTTTTCTTTTTTCTAGGAAGACGCCTTCTGCACCTTGTAGCGTGTTGTATTGCAGATAATTTGTGAAAAAGTCAGGTTGAAAGGAATGGCCTGCGTGTTTGAATGGACATTTTAATCAATAAGAAAGCACACATTGTTCATTAAGGGACATTGCTGGATAAGAACGACTCTATGATACGTTAGAGTGAGAGAGGGACATAGGGGCGACATAGTGGGCAAAGCCGTGGTTCAGAATAAGGTTCAGAGTCTTAAAAATAATTCTACAGTATTTCCTCAGTACCTCCGTGTTTAGACGGCCCTGTACTGGCATTTCAGTGGGTTTGTTGTATTATGATATGACCCAAGGTGTAGTTTAAATAAAAACACATACACATCACACAAAGCAAAGTTGAACATTTAGTGTCTTTATAAAACAGATTTGCAAAATATAGCCAAGGCTCATTCATTTAAATATGCATAAATAGCAAGAAAATATTTTCCCATTTCAATTCAGATAATTCCAAACAGCTTTGTACATGAATCATTACTGAAAAGCATATGAAAAATTCAGCTTGATCTTGCAGTAAACACAAGCTTATACAGCTAAAGCGATTGTTGTTTTCGTCAGAATTATACATCTCCATAAAACACACATAGTTATCAGAAACAATAAAACAAATCTTATTCAAGTCTTTGAAGTAGTACACATCTTTGGATGGAATTCTCAATCTTTAAAGAGCCATGTTTCACATGAACAATGCAATCTATGTACAATAGTGCAGACAAAGATTAGAAAACAGGATAGGCTGCTTAAGTTCTATGACACATTATCATTGTCTTCAGCTCACTCTCATGTTGGGCTTCTAGAATTCTACGGAATGGAGCTTAGCATGTTTACATTCAATGTTTAAAATTCTCATTGGAACTTCCCTTCTAGCGCTTACACTGCATAGGTGCAAAGTCTTATTTTTGGCATACGTCTCCACTTCTGTAATAATACTACCGCATTTTGACTTGATGTAGCTCAAATGCAATTATTGGTGTTCGAGCGAGCAACATGACGTCTTGTAAAGCATAAAGTGAACTGGTTTCTTTTAATTCAAATATGTAACCGATGTCTTGGCAGCAGGTTTTCAAATGATCACGGTCATCATTACTCTGTTTTTAAAAGGTGCTTCAGCTTCAGAGAGCAGATTTACATTTTCACTTGGCCGGCTCAGAAATGGGAGGAGCCCGCTCCAGGCCCATGGCCCAGGGGTCAGTGGGCGCACTGTAGAACTGAGAGTGAGGAAGCATGTCTTCTCCAGAAATGGTGAAGGCAAACATGCCGTTCTGACGGCCCATTCTGGACTTGTGCTCCTCTGGGCTCACAGCCTTGGCCTCTGCTCTCACGTGGTCCCGAGCCTCTTGGTCAGATCCTTTCAAACCCAGACCCCTGATGCCCAGACCGAGCATCTCCCCCAGTCCGTGAGTCTTGACCGCTTGGTACGCGGAGCTTAAACTGTTCTCCTCAAAGCGGTTGATGGGGTTTGAGGGGGGGCACAGGAAGTTGCTGGGTGTCGTGGACCTCCAGGCGGCTGGCTTGCGCCCCCGTCTGGGGCGGGACACGCGGCAGCTTTGCCTCTTGATGTGTCGGTGCAGGTGATCTGAGCGAGTGAAGCTTTTGTAACAGTGTTCGCACTGGTATGGTCGGACTCCCGTGTGTATGCGCAAGTGGTTCTTCAGGTCATAGTTGTGGACAAACTTTGAGTTACAGTGGAGGCAGATGTAGGGGCGTTCACCTGTGTGCTTCCTCATATGGATCTTTAATTTGTCTTGTCTGCAAAACAAAAAAAATGCAAAGTTATGAGAAATATACACACTTTTAAATTAAAACATATGAGATCATCTGCATTCAGCTTCATGCATGGAGCAGATTTTAGGGTTGATGAAATACATCTGAAATTATATCAAGAAATTGGGGAAAACTGTTGCAAACAAAAAACAAATGAATATGGTGCACGTAGTGAGTTATGTGTCCTCAAAAATGCAAGCAAAAACTCGGCAAAGAAACAGGATGTTGATGATAAAGAGCTAATGAAACCAAGTGAGGGGGCTTTCCACCTGCTCTGTGACATGTAGATAAAGAAGTAGAATCTGGGGTGTTTTTTCCATTAGCTCTGATCTTTGAGAGCAGGTGCATACTTTGCATGAGCACTATAGAAACATGGCGGGTGAGTGCTTCAGTACCTGGTGAAGCGGACTTCACAGATAGTGCACATGTAGGGCTTCTCTCCCGTGTGTGTCCTCATGTGCCGGGGCAGTTTCCCTGCTCCCTGGATGACCTTGTTGCAGATTGGACACTGTTGTGAAGCTTTGGGCTTCATCTTCCTCTCCTCCTCCAGTTGCCAGGGGGGAAACAGCGCCCCCAGGTGAGACGCAGAGCTCAGAAAGTTCAGATATGATCGGAAGTCTGCCTCGTCCTTAATTTGACCTAAACCGTGCCCCTCTGCAGCCACTGACCCTGGGCTGGCGTTGTTACCAAGGCCAGCAAATTCTTTCATGTAGTCCCCATGCAGCACTGTGGGTGGGGCTTCCTCTTTCATCTCCTCCTTGATGATCTCTCGTTTGACAGCCAGGTCTAGAGGGCGGGCGCTGTCATGGGACACGGGAGCGGAATAGGCGCTGGGCAGCCGGCTCTGAGGGGAGGGTCCCGTGTGAGGATGGTGGCCGGGGTCAAGGAACTGTTGTGAGAAGCCGGGGAAGTCTGCAGCCCAAACAGAGGGGTAGAAGCCGGGCAGCAGAGGGGAGAGGTGAGGCCTTCTGTCCAGTGTGGGCATGCGAGGGTACAGCCCCTCCTGAAGCAGAGACTCAATGGAAAAGTCTTTCAACGTGCGGCTTTCCAGACTCTCCTGAAAACAAACAACCAGACAAATAGTGGGTATTTTTTATTACCGACATGTAAGAACTACGTAATCCATGGAAAATGAGGACTATTGTCATACCACTGGCAATTCAAAACTAAATTTTACACGTTCTGAATTTAAAAAAGTCCTCAAAATACTGCAGATAACAGGATGCTGAAACACATGAATAGCAGTGGATAATCTATAGCCAATATCACAACATTCATATAGGCTATAGATTATGTGCTTTACAATATATAAAAATATATTCTTCCAAGTTAGAATGATAGTCCTACAAGAGATAGACCTACAAAAACATCAGAAGTTTGCTGTTTCTTTTATGCCTTCAAAGCCTTTAAAGCTTTTTGTTGAGCAGTGTCACTTAATTATTGAGAAGAGAAGGGATGAGGGATGAAGAGGGATGAGGCATTTAGTTGATGGTTAGAGTTTGCCCTAGTGATGTCACGAAACTAAATGTTGGAGTCGCAATTTTATTTTAAGGAAAAGGCTCAAAACTTGATATGAATTTCAATACCACAATTATAATAAGAAAACGCCAAAAGGATGATTTTCAACACAAAATATCAACATGTGTTGGTTCGATTCAGAAACGAACCAGTTCTGTCCCATTTATTTTTCTCAGTATCGATACTTGTTTTTCAGTATCTAGTTTTTACTAAGCTACTGTCTTGTGTTCAGTACTTTCTAGTTTCAATACTAGTTTTAGTATTGAATCTTTTCTGGTTATTGAATTTTTAACAACCCATAATTCTGCTTGTTTGTGTCTAATGCTTTTTTAAAATAAATTTATGTAGAAAAATTGAATGCTGCTTTCTCATAGTTTTTATTTTTCTTCAGTTTGTTTATTATACTCATGCTGTACCTGTTTGCCCGTGACGTTGTCCGGAGACTGAGATGGCGGTGACTGCGGGTTCGGCTGGTAGGAGGAGGAGGAGGTGGTGGGAGGGGGCGAGGAGCCTGTCCCCGACGGCGTCCGCTCGCCCCTGCTCTCCGACGACCTCACGGACCGGTCGCTCACGTCGTCGTCTTCGTCCTGCTCATCTTTCCTCGAGCCCGCGTCCTCCTCTTCCTCCTCCTCGTCCTCCTCTTCGTCCTCCTCTGCCTCCTCGTCATCCTCCTCCTCTTCCTCCTCTCTTACTCCGCCGCCTCCGCTGTCCATGATCTCCAGGCACACGTTGATGATGCACGGGATCTCCAGCATCTGCGCCGCGTTGAGGATCTCTTTGACGTTGGAGGCCGTGATGGTCAGGGTGGAGGTGTAGGCGAAGTCCAGGATGGCAGCGAGGGAATCCGGGGCCACAAAATCGATTTCGTACACGGCCGCGGCGTGGTGCGGCTCTACCCCGTCCGTAGTCGCCACGGTGAAGAGTTTCTTGAAGTACTGACTGCAGGCCGCCAGGACGGAGCGATGGGTGCGGTATTCCTGGTCCTGGACGATGAGCACCACGTCGCACAGGAGCCCGTCCCTCCGCTGCTCGTTCAGGCTGCACAGGACGTCGGTGCTGTGGTTCGGGAAGGGGATCCCAATCAAGTCCTCCTCTCTGTGGTGCACCATGGCTCGGTCAGTATGGAAGCGTCACTGGACAGAAACACAAGACAATAACTTAGTAAAAACAACATCTACGAGGGCAATAGCTCAACCACACACCAATGTCACGCATAGCAGTGGTATATAGTCACTGAATGTGCATAGGACTATATACAGTTATGTGTAGATATGCATAATAAATCTGATATTGCATTTTTCAGTTGTATGAAATATGTCATTAAAGGTGTGATTAATAGAGAGAACAGCTATTTGCTCGTAAATGGCACATTTGCTGTGTCATTTCAGCACAACCTTGGTTTCCTGTTACATTCTTATGAATTGTGGCATCATATTTAAGCTACGATTGAGAAAAGGCTAAAAGGGTTTTTTTTGAATATGTTGTAAAATTGTTCCGACCGAATTGGTGATGAGTAACACAACAGCTGGATATTTCAGCACCAACTCACTTTTTTGTTCATTGATATTTTTTGACTGCAATAGTTCTGCCACAATGAGTGACAGTTTGGCTTTATTAAAATATACTGTGGGCTTGCTTGTTGGTGTGCCATCTGTGCAGTAAAGGCAACAAGTGGTAAATACAGCATGCCTGAGCAAACATCGCTTGGGCTAATATTTATTCTCCAATGTGCAATCACTTTGCTTGTACGAAAGTGTTGCAATTGTTATCGGGGTGGTGAGAACACAGGCTGTAAATGAAAATACTGAAGACAGTATATATTTTAATGCTTACTTACTTATAGCCCATTACAGCTCTGGCATGTAGGGCAGCAAATAGTTTCATAATATACTTAATAATACAGTCCTGACAGTGGGAAATGCATATATTCTGGAGAAAAGTACATTTATTTTATTTATACTATATATACTTTAATGTTAGATTTTACATTCAGATTTTTGATAATAGATTTGAATTGTTACGTTTGTGTTTGTACTTTTTTAGGGGTTGGTCCAGGGCAGTGATGTGTGAATTATGTAGTGTGTCAAGTGGCAAGAAACTAAAGCAGGTCAGATTGTACCAGTGCAGACACTGCATCCTGTGAAAACGCTTAGAACGCACTTTTCCCTTATAGTGACTTCATTTTAACTCTACGTTTTAATAAGACAAATTTGACTTTTTTAAATCTTTTCTCACTTCCACAGCTGGACTGCTACCTGTTGATTCACTGCGCTGTTGTTTACGGCGATAAAACCTCCTTTGGCAAAGTGCTCATTCATTCACATCTATGAATAGAGCTCCCAATTCGCAGTCCACACTTGGTGGTCACCGAAGGCATGTGTAGATAAATACTTTGAAGCCGGCCCCACTGGCCACAAGCTGCATTGTTGACTCGAAATGGGCCAGGGTAAGAAACCACACAGCTGCGCTCACACTCATACACCCAAAGAGTTTTTACTCTAAAATGGATTCCATAAAAATACAAGAATCTAGAAAATCCTTTAGTTCACCTGCAGGTATACATCTCAGATACCAATCTTACATGTAGTTTATTCTTGTCTGCTCTGTTGCTAGGTTACGGTTGCTATGTTCATGCCATTGATGCAGAATGGACATAATTAAGATATCTTTACATGAGGCAGTGGTAGCCTACAGGCTGTAGACCAAACTTTGTTTTTTAAGAGATAGGGACAATGGAAGCTAATAAATAAAACAGATTAAAACAGACAGTTGCTGCTAATGTTTTGCATTGTACCGTGACCACATAAATATCTTATTATGTATCTGGAGACGCTTCACAAAATCCAATGGGTCCTCCACAAAACACAGACACACCGCAGCCATCTACTGTAAAAGCCTGATTAAGGTGAGAGAATCTTCAGTCAGAGATCAGATGGCCCTAAAACTTCCCGAACAGGTTGCACAAACATCAGCGCAGGGGCCCCTCCCTATAAGAAGCTGCCAAGACA
>KN479054.1:7994-26207 GCA_000787095.1 Periophthalmodon schlosseri | reverse complement strand
AGAGTGTATGGGCTGGTAGGGCTCGCTCACCCGCTGTCATCCCACCCACTCTATAAAGTCGGACTGGACACGTGCTGCCGTCGCTGTTTGTTAGACCAGTGGCCCAGCAGGACCACACCCCCGCTATCCTGGTTCCCACTATTTGCTCGCCACTATGAGCTCTTACAGCGGCCTGCCCCTTAATTACAGCATGGAGAGGATCTAAGAAGGATGTGCCACATAGACAGGGAGGGAGGAGGAGGGCATGGCATTCCCACCACAAGGACTTGGAGCGACATTTCGTCAGCCAAACAACACTTAACTATTTACACACCCACCTACCCACCCCTCTGTGCAGTCAAGGCGGGGTGTCTTCAGACAGGCCGTGACCAGCTACTCTTTATGATATTTTTCATTGAATTTAACTGACTCTCATCAAGTTGTCATTTGAATGTTAGATAAAGTTATTCCTCTTCTCCAAAGGTAAGGCCTGCATTTACCTGCACGTGTACAAGCTCAGATATGAAAGTGACCAGTAACAATGGTCTGCCTCGTCGCCTGCTCTGGCTCTGTCTTCTCTCATGCGGCACTTAGTCACCAACACTTTCAACTCAGCACTCCCACCCCAAATTATGTGTCACCTCTATTCAATGTCCTCTTTTGCCCGGGAACTAGATTTGGGGTCGGAGCCACAGGCGGGCAGCGGCGCCCTGCTCCTCTCCCTAATAATTGAGGTGCACTCCTCCCTTTGCAGCTGGATCATTATGCCCCAAGTGCAGGGCTACCTCGTCCCCAGCCTTGACCGCTCCGGCCACAAATCAGTAGCTAATGTCCATCTCAGCCCTTGTCAGAGACAGACACTCATTTGGCCTGTAAGCTGTAACAGCTAAAGCTAGTTTATCCCTGTCAGGCCACCGCATGCACCTGACCCACATGCTAAATCACCATCCGCCAAAGTTTGGCCCTGTCACCCACTGCCCATTGCAAACACCTGCTAAACAGCTGTCACACGCCCACAATTGCATGGCCAATAATTTACAGTATTGACAGGGGAGATTCAGACCCTTATTAGGAGGAGACATTCATTTGAGGCCATGTGCACTAGTCCATTATCTGCTGTGGAACAGTGCGACTGTGTGCTGAGCATACCTTCTTTAAATGATTTTCTTACATTGAGAACAACTGTCTGGGTCATATGCGACTAATAGCCAAAGTTTAATTTAATTGCTGTCAATTAGTGGAGCAGAGGCTGAGTGTATCAATCTCTATAATAATCGTAGTGCAATGTCATGGCCAAATTGCAGCATTTAACAGCAGAGTTTCTGCAGCATGTTGTAGCTACTGAGATTTGCTCGTCATCTCAAAAGTGACACTGAATGTGTATTGTAAAAGTGCATGTGTCTGTGTTATCAGGTGTCCAAAAATGTTGAGTCCTGCAATAATTAAAAGTACAATCTTTTTTCAGTTGAAATACTGATCGTTTTCTCTAATTCAAACTCTAATTTTAAGGGGCAACTTAATCATTCTGTTATTTTATTCTATTAACTTAGAGACTCTAAAAATGCACATCTGTAATCATCATTACTATTAGTATCTGAGGACCCCATGCCCTTAGAGAACTGGGGCCAATTTACCTGCGAGGCCTTTAAAGTATCATCTCTGGAGCCTCCAGGGCGGCCCACAGCTACACATCATTATCTCTCTCCCCACAAAGTAAACAAAAGTTTTAACTTTACTACTGCATTAGTCTTAAATGCAGTATTTTTCTATCACATAGTATTTTTTTTTCTCACTGTGATTCTGTCACAATAGTAGGAGCAATATCCTTAGATTCAAATTTAACTTTTTTTACTCACAGAATCAAGCTTCAAAATACTGCAAAAATATGTTTTTTTTTTATATTTGCGCCATCATAAATATACATTTACGTTTTTATGACTTGGGCAGAAGGCATAAAAAGCGAATGCAGCATGTACATTATGTTAAATATTAGAGAATACAGTAAACAGATGAGTAGGTGTGTGGAGCCTTATTATCCTCATCCTTATTATATGTTTTACATACAGAGATAATTCATATACATTATTACACTGAGAAAAATATTTTGACTTCACTTAATGACTGATATTTTGATATTTTAGCACATGTGTAATTATACCTGAAAAACATGTTATAGTTCCCGATGAAAACTGTTTGCTTCTGGTCATTTTGTAACAGCATGAGGTAAAATGTCTATAAGCTGAATGATAACACACCAGCGGCAAGTGATCATTTAGAGCTTGAGCTGAAATCCCAAACATGTTTTTATTATTGAGGCCACTGTCATAAATACATTCTAACACTGATGAAGCTCTTTTCCATGTTATAATATACTTAACTACACCCTTTGTGGTTACATTTTAAAATATACTTAAAACATTAGTCTGTACAGTTTTGACAAGGACTTAGCGATCTTTGCATAATGTGAATATTTTGGGAAATGTATTTTATAATTAGTCTAAAATATAATTTTAACTCTTCGCATATAAACTTATATACTATTTTTCTCAGTTTCACTTGCCACACAGACTATTTGCTGCTACAACAGAAGTACATTATGAGACAAAGTTTATAACTTTTAGAAGTACTTTTTCAGTATCTAAATGCGTAAGAATAATTGAATAATTCCACATTTCAAGTTCGTGACCCGCACACTGTTGTGCGCACTCCCAAACTCTGGCATTCAAATTTCATCCACACATGTCTTGATACGTTTTGCCCAGCATTCCACAGCTTTCAACAGGCTGCGCTCACCTCACCTTGACTTTGCCGATTCCCCTCACGTGCCTCTGTAAGTCCAGTCCTCTAGGAGGCTTCTCCGCTGCTCCCCGTTTGACCTCTCACCATTGCCTTGTCTAATTGAAACCCAGCTGATTCTGTCTTTGTCTGTCAGTCAGTGTCGGCAGACGGTCACTCCATTCACAAGCTCCTCACACTGGACACAGCAATGCCTCATTCATAAAAAGCAGAAGGTAGAGCCCAGAGGGGGGTATCCAGAGGCAGGTGGCTCCGCTTGTTTTGGTCCGTCTCAGGGTTGTAGAGTTTCGACTGAGCGCTCCTTGTTGTGTGTGGCTCATGAGGCACGAGCCGCGAGTGAGTGAGAGGAAGAAGGGAGGGAGGGCAGCAGCAGCTCTGCGCTGGGGAGATGTCGCACCACTAGTTTTTATAGCAGGGTGGGTAGCTCAAAGATAATAATACCCCATCCTCCTCCACAACACAAGTTTAAGCGCACTGTGTAATAAGCCCATGGCGCAGACACCCTCTGATTTGGGTCAGACAAAATGAATTTTTAGTTGTGTTCTGGTGGATTTTTTGGTATAAAGGGAACGGGGAGAAAGAAACTCCAAGGGGTTGTTTGGGGAGACGGAGGGAGGGTAAAAATGGAAATGGGAGAGAAAAGTTGGTGAGGCTATTTTGTGCTCCTCCGCTGCCCAGAGACGAGATGCACAAAGCTCAGAAACGTTGAGATTTATCGCGGACTTTTAGGAGGTAGTGAAACTTAAAAGTGTTTAAAATGTTACCGTGAATAAGTTCACGTTAACTAGCTCACCACATTTAGTTTCAGTGCCAGCATATTTTAGCAAATCTCTTGAAAGTCAGGGGTGATTGTCGTGGTTAGTTGCACGGCTTATCTGGCAGGTTCTTGTTCTCATACATATTCCACTTTACGTATACATGCATCTTTGTGGGTTGAGGTTATAGAAACACTGGTAGTTATTGCTATAGTTGTCGTTATTCTTGTGGTAAATTACTCAATTTCAAACAAGTAAAAGATACTAAATACTAAAAAACATATGACGACAACTGTATTAGAGAGATCGAGAAAACCTTGGTGAGGTTTTAAAATCCTAGTTGAACAACGCACATCCGTAGACGGTAGTTTAGTTTTGAGTCACAGAGTGTACAAGTAAAGGAACAGCTGATGCTAATCATTAATGAGTTCATTTATATGAGAGTTTTTGGGGAATTTGATTCAGAATTAGAATCTACGGTAACTAAGTATGTTTGTGGCCAAGAAGGAGTGAAACTGAGCCGCATTTTCAGACCAAATGTATATCTCATCTGGGTGAAAACTTCCTGCCTGACATCAATAAACCACACCCTTATTTAAATGAGGTGCCCACAACAGGAAGTCTTTCTTCTGATAAGTTTGCATGATAATCAAAATCTTTGGCTGCACGGTGTAGCAGGGTATTTATTACATGATTGTTCTTCACAGACCAAGTAAAGAAATCACAGAATCAAAGTTACATGTGCGTTCATTCATAAAGGTAGTACACTCAGACAACCATTGTTTGCCCAGCGGTTTGCAGACCTTCCAATCTGAACCAAAATATTTGCGTGTATATATAAATGTAACCTGACAATCACAGTTTTATGCGGCAAGCAGCTAACTTACACAAACAAGTGGACATCAGAGCTTAAGGCAGACGGCTATGCCCACTTCTCTCGGGGGAAAACAGGGACCAAAGTTGACCGCAGCCCGAGCCCTCGTGGTTTACACTGTTTTGTGCAGGGTGAGAGGCAGAGCCAGCTCATTTTGGCATCTCGTATATATAAACAGGGTCAGCCACTAACTGCTCACAGCTCAGCCAGACGGCCAGAAAACAACACTTGCTATACTGTACCATGGTCCAGCTCTGCGAACACGTCACTGCAGCCATAGCAACTTGCTGAAAGTGGTACCTGTACATCCTATTTTTTTAAACAGAGTTAAACATAAAATATTATAGTTGGTTTGCCATGGAAGACTTAATATATATATTTTTTTGTAATTTACCATATCAAAGTTTCAACCACTTACAGACTTATTCACAGCACATACCCCGTACCCCAAAGCACTGTTCTGTACGAGAAAGAAAGAGAGAAAGAAAACAGTGGACCAGGAACAACCATCTGGAGTATGTACAACTGCAAAATAAAATAGTAAAAATAACAATTAGGGATGCGGAATTAATCAACTTTTACTTGAGAATGAAATTAACTCATTTCTAATCGCCAGTGATCAGCTGGGGTCTTTTTAATCGAAAGGTCTACAGCCAATCCTCTGTCACTAAAAACGTATTTTTGGGCATTCAGACATTTGAGGAAAAAAAAAAAGACTGATTTTATGGTAAATGGCCCTAAAAAAGCCAAAATTACTTCAAGGAAACTAATATTGAAAGCAATTTTTGTTTATTTTTATTAGAAAAAAGTCAATCAAGACAAAAATCATGGTCAGTGAACGTGAGGAACAAAACTGTGATTCATTTTGTCATATCTCCTATAACAAAGCATTACCTTCATTAGTGTGATTAATGAGCTTCAATTAAAACCCTGAGTATTCTTATGTCCTTTGTCCCCGCCCACTTTCCATCACAAGTGCGCAGTTCAGCCGGTCGCCCATAGGAGCCGCACGTGAAGCCCGGCGCCGGGTACGAGTCATCTGTTTTTGCCGTCCGCCCCTCTGTCTGTCTGTGCGGTTGGCGTGCGCTGGTACCTGTTTACCGACACCTGCTGGGCCCTGAGAGCTCCGCGTGCGAGGCCACCAGATTGGAGCAGTAGAGGGGGCCGGGGTGTGAACAGTCATTAGATCAAGTTGATATCACGACGGCTTCAGTGTACCCAGCGCGCACGGTAAAGATAGAAACAGTACATAACGCGGCGTATGAGGGCCTGATCTGTCGGACAGTATGGGACCACATGTCGTTGTGGGGTTAGAACTAAGTTAACCGTTTGTTTTGATTGTTTTTCTTTCCTTTAAGTGAATGTGACAGGTCAGACGACTTCTGCTGTTTCACTAAAACGTAGTTAACATAATTATATTCAAGACTTTGCCCCTAGTTTACCCTTGTTTCACAATTTTGGTCAAGTTTGTAATGTTCTTTCCTAGTAAGACACGGGAAGCAAATGTGACATACAGACACTATTACCTAGCAACTACACTGCACAAGGACCAAAGCTTGTTTAATTTACGCAATACTTATGTTTTGATTAATAAAAATATATGAAACTACATTTTTTTGTTAAATTCATATTCACATACATTCAAAAGTCTGTTCCTTGTGCTTTAGGTGACTCTGCATTGACTGGATCTTTGTGTATTGTTGACTTAAATAGAGCTATTCCTTTTTAGAACTCTGGACTAGTTCCAGTAATTTTCAACTCTTATTTTTCAACATTTCTCAACAAGCTGTCACTTGACTGGTGTAAAACTATGATAAATATTTACAACAGCTACTATTCCACCAAACAAAGTAATAATTAGTAAAACATGTAAACCTGCCAAGACCTAGTTAAGTCCTAAATGTGTGTAGTGTGGTCTGGGGTTGTACCGATTTAGTCCCTAGAACAGATCAGACAGGAGACAGGAGACGGTATATGTTTTAGAACCACTGTATCGAGGGTGTGGAGTTCATTAGCGGTTGTTTTGGACAGAAGACGGGACTAAAGAATAAAGCATTTCCAGTGTATAAAGGAACTACTGTAACAATGGTGGCTGCTGCAAACTGCTACTGTCTCTCATTTCTTTTCTTTTTTTTTTCTTTTCAAAGGCATTAAAGCCAAACATTAAAAAAAAATGTTACATTGCTCCGGTGTTAGCCTTGAAATCAAGACATTTGTGCGGAAGCTTTCTGAATCAGCAACCCTGCTGTTACTATGCTGTGCTCATCCATGTGCACACCTCCTTTCACATATAGACTGTTTCATTTAGAGATGTTTCTGGCTGCATTCAGTCATTCAGCTGATTTAACGCTCTTGTTACTGTGATGGGATTCTTAGTAATAATTCAAAGGCTGTAAACGCACTGCCTACAGGTAAAGCGCACTTCACATGTTACATATTTGCTTTTCAAACTATTGTGAACAGCAGCTGATTTACAAACACTTAAACACACTGCAAAAAATCTATTTTTATCCTGCACGCTGAACATTTCTGAAAGCCAACATATTTCTTTCAGTTTTTATGTTCTATTGTGAATAAATGAACCAACCATAAACATGTTTGTGTGTAACTGATAGGAATTAGGTTTAATAACGATAGTAGTTTTCAGCAGGTGGGGCTGTTGTGAGACAAGTGTCAGAAAAGAGAGGCGCTGATCTGATCCCACCACCCTAAGCCTCCTCCCAGGTCTCCTCCTGTCCAAGGCCAAACCTGTACTGTACTACTGCTGCTGGTGTGTCAGAGCTACTGCATTTTCTGTCCATAGTTATCAGAGCTATGCAGAGAGCTAGTTTTTTCATTAAAGGCCTGTACTTTGTTCTTGGGATGTTAATATTTCTGTGTGTGAGGCAGGGGGTTTAGGTCCTCTCCTGAATATTTTATACAATATCATGTCATTTCATGTAATTTTGGGCATTTTTTTGGTAAAGTGATGGAATTATTGTTGTCATGGAAGAATTTCTATTAGGTCTCATACACCAATAACATATTCTCTCTATACTGCATTATACACGTCCTGCGCTCACTGTTGCCACAGCAGCCGTGGGGCGACTGACAGACATGGATCCAATATCCTACCGTCAATCATTCAAACCCCACCATCGTACTAAGGCCCTTACACAGACACAGTCTTCCGGGTGAACAGGACCACTCTAATATCTAAGCTGAGTGTGGCCAGCCGCCGTTAGAATGCAGGACCGGGGCCCGGCTCACAGCGAATCATTTGTCCAAACAAGTTTGGTGAACGAATCACAACGCTGCTGGCGTTCCTCATTTCCTCTGAAATATCTGCTCCTCATTCAGAACAAAATGTACATTTTCTCTCACCTCTAAATAGCGGTGCTTTGCCCATTGTTTGTGCAAGTTTGTGGTGTTCTCATTCCTCTGTGTTCAAATCAAACATTTTTGTAAGCCGCCGTGTTATTTTCATATGAACGGACCATGCATTTATCTGATTATCTCGCCTGTTATTCATGCTTATTAGAACTAGGGAAATAAGGTAAGATCCCAGACTGTCTCTGTATAGAATATGAAAAGTAGGTAGATTAGTCTTGGTTGGCCAGGCTAGCGTGAGCCTCTGAGACCTGTGTGTCCGCTCAGAGCTCGTGTGTTGGGCCTGGATGGGTCCGGTCAGTCTGGTGGGAGCTTTAGCGCGGAGGGTCGTGGGTGATTGAGGACACCTCCTGGTGGTGATAACGAGGAGAGGCCAGCCTTGGTGGGACAGCCTGTGTCTGCCCTCAGGTCGTGTGTGTGTGTACGTATGTGTGTGTGTCGGAGCAGAGCCTGCGGCGCTCTGGCACCTCCTAATTAAAAGCAGTCAGGCTGCAGGGCAGGGGAGACAGATGCCTGTCATGAAGCACACTACATACGGACACACGCGTGCAGGGCTTCAGCCACACGCACAAACACATGATCAGGACACAGCCATCCGCCCGTCCTCATCCCCATCACACCCGCCCACTCAGGTATCACAGGTAGGAAATGTGCATCGGACCAGCATCTCCAAAAATGACAAATTGGGAGTGTTAATAAGGCCGTTCTGCTTAAAATTGCATTGCTGCATGAATGTTTTGTTGCCTGATTTGAGAATGTGCCACTTTCATGAAAAAATCCATTATTTATCTGTTCATTGCCTCGGGTTAAAACAAATTTGGCTAATTAAAGTTAAACTAGTCAATGATCTCCCCTAACTTTGGCTTGAAACCCTGCATTATGTCCAACTTGTTCTGCAGTGCCACTCACAGGCGCACACTTTCCTCCGTCGTGACCTGCTCTTTAGTTCCAGATTGACACATCTCTCTTCCTCCCCAGCACAGAATGAGACATAATTGTCCTGAATGTCTGTTACCTGCAGTCTCTGTCACTTTGTATCTGCTCCCCCATGTGCGGCCCCACGCTGGAGGCAACCACATCTAGTACTTATTTGGCTAACCGCTGTTTGTCTGGGGTAGGTGGGTGGATCAAGGCTCGCTGCTCTCCTTTCTCTCCCAGTGATTAGATAGCATAAGCAGGCCAACTAGCCGAACCCACACACTCATGTCTCTAAAACTGCCAGGCGGGCCTGTGTTCTCTGTGCTGCCTCTCACACACAGGTGGGTGGACCCACTTATTCAACCCAGATCTTTTCTCTCAGACATTATAAAATCGTGCCGTTTTTTTTCTTTTCTTCTTCCCTTCATCTAGTCCCTCATTCTGATTGACATATGACAGTGCACTACATATTAACATGCTGCACTATTTTTTGTCTAAATATACAATTAGTTGTATATGAGGCTGTTAGTCAAACCGCAGCTATCACAAAAACACAGCGTCACTGCTGGGCCGAGAGGGCAAGGTTACTTTGGTTACTGAGTGAAGCTATAATTGCAGATAACATATAAAAATACATATTTAATTTGTATTATTTATATTTTAATCGTTATTTATTTATTTTTTAATCACAATATTAGAGTATTTGTAAAAATACAGTGTGATTAACAAACCAGTGTTGTGTCAGAAGCACGTTGTATTTTTAAAACAGTATTTCGCCCTCTGTTGTGGCTGTTGTGGCATTCATCTAGAGCGTAGGTCTCCAGAGGCCTTCATACATGGCATAGTTGGTTAATTTGACAGTAAAACCAAACTGTGGCACTGGAATTTAAGACAATAGCTGTAAAAAAATTTAAAAAAAAGATAATTGTGGGTAGAATCCTGAGATTCCACTTTTAAAGTCCATAACATAAAACTGTGCCAACAGAATAATCCATTGATATAGATGGATACATTGGTACATTGGTAGCGGTAAGAAAGTGTAAGTTTTCCAAAGCCAGCGTGTGGCACAGAGTCGACCTGGCGGAGAGGCTGGTGCTGCCTGGCGCTCTGTCGTTTGTGCCAAGACACAGCATTTTGTGAGGAGCGCAACAAACACAGAGCCCACAGAAGGAGCTTTTTTGGCAGGGCCCGGGCCTCCCACCCACAGCAGCCTCTTCAAGCCTCCTCCCTCCTCTATTCATGTGTGAGGGCGGCTTACTCACTCACTCACCCAGCGAGCTCACCCTTCTACACACAACCTGCACCAGCAGCTCCGGGGGAGGCAGCAGCCCTACTCACGGACAGGGCTCAACACGACATCATAATTTTAACATACTGGCACCTATGAGGCCGGATCACGGGGGTCTTTTCACCCTTCAAACTGAAAGTAACTGGGATTTTACCCAGTAGTGACAAGACAACATTGTGTGACAGGAGATTAGTGTGAGGGTTCGGCCACACGCGCACTCACACGCTCACACGCTCACACGCTCACACGCTCACACACAGTCACATGATGTCAGGTGGGAGAAGGCGGGTGGACTCATTCACTCTGTCAGCCTCGTTAATGAACACATTGGATCAGTTTGGAATTTTAAAACCCTCTTCACTGTAAACCTTACAAAACTCAAACAGAACACAAAATGTAGGCGCGAAAATATTTTAAGATAACCCAATACATTGTTGTCAAAGCTTTTTCTATAAATTGCTGCTCCTCACTGACTTAAAGGGGAGGGTGGGGGTTGTTTCTTATAATATCAAACTAAGCAAACATGAATGAAATCTGCTGCAAGCTATGTTTGTACAACGCTGCGTAAGAAAGGTCGATAACAAAAGAGCAATGAGATCAAGTTGAATTGAGATAATCTGAGAGAGACAGGGGCAGAATAGGGCTCTTGTCGGGGCGTGGAGCCTCTAGGTGTGGTGCGAGTGCTTCTCAGCCTTATCCCCATCTAACCCTCACTGAAACAAGGAGGGGTGCACATACAGTGGGGTCTTTAACCCTCACTGAAACAAGGAGGTGTGCACATACAGTGGGGTCTTTAAGTTCTGCGTTCTGTGTTTATAATAATAGTGGATGAATGACAAGCCATACCATTATTTGTCTTGACTTTATAATACTCCTTTAAGAATTAAAGGGATGGATGGTGGAATGCCATGTATCAGATTGGTGTCTAGTGTGTATCAGGTGCACACACACACACACACACACACACACTGTGAGCTGTGGTGCTTACCACTATGTCACTGTGCTGCCAAAATTCCGATATTTTGGAAAAATGTTGCTATGTGTATTTAGTTGTATCAGCTATGTACTTGAAATTGTTTTCCCCCAGTACTTGCAGTACTTAAAGGTGCATGTGGTGACTTTTGTGGTGGGGGTTCCACCAGCTCCTTGTCTCCATGGAGATGTTATTGATTTTCCTGAAATATTCCACAATATGGCATTAAACTTATATCTACTTTATTTTTCTTCAATCACAGGTATTTATATTCCTAAAAATACTTCAAAAACATTCATTCTTACTGTGAGTTGGCTCACCTCTCCACAGATCTGACCCTGACATGGTTTGGCTGCATGAAACGTCACCTACTCGACTCCATAAAGACAGATGGGTTTAATGTCCTTCTCTGGAACATTCTAGGCAAAGCAATAACATCCTCATGGAGACAAAGAGTAAAAGTTACATAGTGCACCTTTAACATATGTACTGAATATACACAGAGAGGACTCTATAGTTTGCAAATGTGCTACGTGCAGTTGACCACCATACGTTTTTATTTACGCTTACACAAGATGCAGTCAAATAAACACAAATGTATCTCCCCCAGCCTGCTCCCTATACAGTGTGTGGCTGGTACGTGGAGCAGGAGGAGGAGGCTGTGCACGTGTGTCGTAACATTTCCAGTAGAAACAACAGACAGCTCTTGCCGTACAGACCCTGTTACTTTGTACCAAAGAGGCACAGACTTCACCAAAGGTTACCATTCTTTAGAATCATTTGGGCACCACATGCAGTTCTTGCCTAATTTCAGACGACAAACAAAATACAACCACTGCTTTGAGACAGGAAAAAGCCAAAAGTGAATGAAAAAAGTGAAAAGAAGAGGATGATGTGTAACTGACCTTTTGGAGGAGTTTTGATTTCAGTTCCTTTTCCTGTGCACCAGTCCCTGTCAGGAAGCTGGAGCAGTGGCAGCCTTGTACGAGTGAGCCAGACCAACACATGAGAAACTGCATTTGCTCAGAAGGTGTGTCAGTGATGGGGAGTGAAAAGGTACCGTTCCGCGAAGTGATTATCTAAGTAACACAACAAAACAAAAGTGCTACACCCACCGGCCTCAGCCAACACCCCTCCCTCCCTCTAAACCAAAACTATTTGGCAGCGTTCCCTGCAGTCCACCTGTGCTTAGGGGAGGGGAGTGACATTACTTTACATTACACTTAGGGCCAAACCTTAACTGAAGTAGAGCAGACACCTGTAGAAATCACATCATTTTTTTCTTGTTTGTATTTATGTATTTAGAACGGCAAGAGATATTCAGCTAATTAGGAGCCGGGAATTCATCTCATTGAGTGAATTGCTAATAGAACATGTACAAGTTGATTTTTTTTTACAAATGTTCTTCATATAGCAGTACAGATTTGTGCTGCTCGTTCTTCTGTGCCAAACAGGAGTTGGAGGGTTATCAGCCCCTGAACAAAAGTGCGAGGAGTGGAGGAGAGGTAGATCCAGACTTACAGGGTGTGTTTTTGTACAAACTTGTACTCGGCCGAATGAAAGAACAACTGTGTCATTCTGCTTCCATAATACAACTTAATAACTCTGTTATAAGAGGGTGTAATTTTGGATTATATTAGACTAGCAGTCCCTAACCTTCTTTCTCATACGGACCCGTACTAAAAATATGTTTTTTTCAGGGACCGGTGGAAGGGGCCTGGGCCAATAATAACAGCTCAAAACACATCCCAACTGCTTTTGTTTTTAATCTTAATAATGTGTTAATGTTTACCGTTTGCAAGTTTAAGTAGCACTGTATTTTCAGAATGAAACATAGATAAAGTGGTAGACTATAAAAAAGAAATATAATTCCCATGGGGCTCAGTACCAGTCTGTTGGGGCCGTGTATTAGACAATGCCTTGTTTTAGTGCGTACAAACTGGTGACTGCTTCTCAGATGAGCAGTTCTTCACCACAGTTTCTGGATACAATGATAAAACAAAAGAGACCTTTTCAAGGTGAACTATGTAACTGTTACTGTTTTTACTGGAATCTTCCATGTTCTGACATTAAACCTATCTATCTTGGATTCATTCAGTTACTGGTGTTTTAACTGCTCAGAATTACCTTGTAAAACATGTATTCTTACTGTAAGTGGGCTTGGCTGTAAAGCCTCATTTCCATAGGGCTTGTACTGGGCCGGTACGGGGGGTTATGGGCTCTGCTACGTGAACAACTGACATTACCTCAATATAACTAATATTAATTAAATAAATACAAGCTAAATCACACCTGAATTATACTATAATTGGACTGATCTCAACAAATCACAAAAAGACATTTAGTATTCGAAGATTGTGGCGCTGTGAGGAGGCTAAAGCTAAAGCTAACGCAAATTCTAACCTAATTTCTTTTTTTTTTTTTTTCAGTTTTTTGCATTTATTTCATTTATCTGCACCTCTACGGTGCGTTTTAGACCCTCTTTATTTAATGCATTGGGGTTTGCTAGTTGCATTATACACTACAAAGGTAATATTTTTTATCTTGACAGGAGAGGCGTGCAGCGATAATCAGGAAACAGTTGGCTAGGTCAGTTCTGTGAAGCATATTAGTTCAACATATCAGCTGCCATCACTTGAAATATGGGCAGTATATCACAAGATCAAGTCGGCGTCTGGTGAGAAATTATTATTATGTTTATATCTGTTTTTTGCCATCTTAATGATCATTTATCGTTTGTCCTGAAATGACTGCGTGGAGACGGATCCAGTTCCAACCCCCTCGAGCTCATTGTTGTGCCGCTGTTGATCTGTTGATGCTCCTGTAGCGCCGGTCTTTTTATAGTTGTCCTGAGCCTCGTGTCGGCGCAGGTCGAGTTCACACCTTTGGGTGTGTCTTTCTAGACCTGTGTCACGCCCAAAAGTGGCCTGGGCCGTTAATCGAAACGCTCCATGGCCGGGGGTGCCCCCCACCCAACTGTTCCGCGCCAAGGCGGCCAGTGCCAGTGGAAATGAGGCTTAACTGAGCTGTAACTTGGTCTTGTGGTGCCACCTGCTTGTCTCTGGAGAGAGATAAGTTTAATGCCATACTCTGGAACATTCCAGGCAAAGCAGTAACATTTCAATGGACACAGGTCGATGGCGGAGGCTCCACCAGAAAAGTTACAAACTACACCTTTAATGTTTTAAAAGAGTAAGAATATTTTTGCAACAATTTTGAGAATATTTTATGGTTTTATTACAGCAGCAGAAGCAATTAAAGCGCATACTTCTGACAAAGTGTACTGCTGTTTCTCTGGGTGTTTTGGGGGGATTGTATGACCCATTGACCCATTTTGGTCATTCCTAAAAGAAACTTGTCAAACACACCAATACGAAGAAAAAGTTTGATTGATACTTTTGTGATTCACCACCATGAAAGAATTTCTTTTTTAGTTTTGAGTCGTTTTGAATGTAAAGTAATCTGCATGAGGAGTGTCTTCCAGTATATATGTCAAACTTTGAAATGTAGACGGGGTTTTCCTGTTCTTGACGTCATTGAATGAGGCCCTAAGAAGACTTGTCTCCAGTAAATGTAGCAGTGTGTCCGTGTAAGTTAGGATTACAGCGGCCCTGCCCTGTAAGCTCTGGGTGTCAGACTCAGGGCCGTGATCCCGGACACATCCCTCAGCTTTGTCCTGCCTCTCGCAGGATCCAAACACAAGAAAATGTGAATGAATACAACACTAACATTTCACATTATTCATCTGAAGATGTGTGAAAAATGTTGAATCAAGAGTCATAGTGTGAATGGTAATTTAAGCTTCTGTCATTTTAGTGCAGTCCTGCCAAATGTGGCCTATGGCAGAAAAAAGCGATGGACGATGGAGTGATTTGGATGTGTTAGCAAACGTAATGTAATTAAAATAAGTTTAAAACTAAACGTTTAGATAAATAAACATGCTCAATTCAATTCAGTTTATTTTTGTAAAGCCCCAAATCACAACTGAACTAAACATGATAATTGATTTAACCAACAGAAAGTGAGAATATCAACAATGAAACGGACACTGGTCAATAACAGACAAGCAAATTAATCAACAGAAAACAAGCAACTGTCCCAGAGCGCCCCCTGTCCTTAGACCCTAAACATGGCGTGTGTTTGTATTTATTTAAGACTCCCGAGTTTTCTTATGAATCAATTACCTAAACCTCTGACAAGACGGGAGATCAAGGACAGACTGAATTCAGATTTTTTTTTCCAATTAATTATAACTTTTTAATTCTATAGTTTAAAAAAGAAAAGTTTCCAAAACTCTTTGCATAAATAGTTTGATAATTAAACACATTTAAAGTTATTCAGTGCCAGTCCTAGATTGGCACACCATAAAAAGGACTGATACTAAACAACAGGACAGTGCTACACCCACAGGCTGCTGCTGCTTTTAAGGTGCCACCTGTGGAGTGGGTGTCACAATCCCACCAGTGAATCTGTCGCAAACAAGAGAGACGCTTGTCAAATACAAATAGATTTATATTCATTTGTACTATTTGGAGCTTGTTTTGCTGCATGCTTTGACCTGTGTATATTAGCTGACAGTCTAGTGTTAACATGCAGTTCATAGAGATAACAGCGGAGGAGGTCAGAGGTGAGTGTAGGTGTATGTGGGAGGAGCAGCAGCAGCAGCACACCACGCTCAGGTTCACTGTTCAAAGTGCTGCTCATGACCCACAGCTCGGCGCACACACACCTACTTCATCCACGTCCTCTTTGACCCTCTGTGACAACCGCCAAAACTTTAATTCAAACCAATAATAAACAGTTTTCCATCTATTTCTGTTCAGTTTAGTTGAGACAGGCGGATGAATAGATAACAAATCATTTATTTCTCCCTATAAGGAAAGGAAAAGAAACAGGAGAAGAAAAAAAATCTGGCGTTCAGTTGCATCCATACAAACAGTGAGTGTAAATAAATGTGTGTATCTTAGCGACAGATTAAAAACGACAAACTCCACACAGAATTGAGCAATGATCTGGTGGGTGACAGTTGATGACCTGTTAGGTGTGTGGTGACGTTCCACAGCAGTTTACGCCGCATATTTCGTGACACCACAAATCCATTACAAATACCATAACAATCACAGAACCTGCTCAACATGCTTTTCCCAGATTACAACAAGGAGACGAGGCAGAAGACATAAACTGAGGATTAGAAGAAATGACAGACGCCTTACATTAAAACGCTATAAACGACGAGACAAAAGAGTGTAGTGGGAAAAGGTTTCACGAAAACTGCACAGACAAATACAATTTACAACCAGGAACGAAGACGGTTGGTGTTTAGTTCTGGTACTGGAGTCACCGGAGATGACTGAACTGAGGTGGGATCGAACCGCTGACCGTCGGGTTTGGTGGCCGAACACTTTACACCACCTAAGCCGCTGCTTCTCAAAAGAGGAGGAGCACAACGCTTTTTGTTTCAACCTTAGAGATTCACAGACAAATGAGTGATGTGTGATGAACCGTTTGGTAAACGGACACGCTCTGGCGCTTGGATTGGTTGAAAAAACATCTGACCTGGGGGCTACATGCCGACGGTGGCAGCAGGACTGTGCGGAGATCTGCGGGTGGAGCAGCTGTGGCGCTAAGATGAAATAATGCTGCAGGGAGGAGAGAGTGATTTTAAATGGATGCCTTTGGAGGTGATTGGTTGAGGACCGTGGAAGAAGGTTGTAATTGGGTGACAGTGACAAACTGTTTATGGGCGGCAGGAAATATAGTGTTCCTGGTTGAGTTTATAGTCTTCAGCTTCATGTATTCAACATTTTAAACGCAGCGAAACGTCCCCTGAACTAATGGAAGGCGCTTTGAAGATTTGTCCACTCTACTGAACATTTTCGTTTACGTTATAGATAATCAATTTGGCACTTTGGCAGTTTGTTGAGTGCCAAACTGATCATATATATTCCTGGAAATGAAGTATATTGAGAGAACATCCCTTTGTCTCCTGTCTTTGTGAGGAGTGCCAGGCAGACACACTTACCTTACAGCACAAAACAGGACGTCTACAAATGGATGGACGAGCACAATAGAAGAGTTTTCAAAGAGACGGATGTAATGTACTAGGTGTAGCTCTGCGGAATACAGGAAGAAAAAAGAACAACAGGAATCTTCAGTAATGCTGCTACCGCCTCATCGCTGGGTTTGACTCATCGACTGTATAAAGAAGTGAACTAAGTGAGAGCGACTTCACCCGTAGAGGTCGGCTCCAGTCAAACGAAGCTCATCGAGGCCGGAGCAGTTACAGGGGCCAATTTGGAGCCAGGCTTCGTATTTGGAATTCCGACCGCGAGTATCGTAGCGACCAAAGAGCCAATCTGGAGCGGAGCTGTGGAAGGTAACGCCCCTTCCCGCCCGCACCGCTGGCTTCGCAGAGGGCGGGCGTTTAGCAGCGCTGTCAATCAAACCTCGGGGAAAGAAGGCAGCTGATTTGTCGCTTATTAATGTTCATATCTTGAGTTACGGGCACAATAGCGAAGTAAAAATACGAGCATCACGTAGAGCGGGTCAATACGAACATTTTAAGTCCAAAAATGACGAGTCTCACTGCAGCAGTTACAGAGAGAGGGGCCACAGTTTTCTAATGCAAAGTGAATTGGAAGCACAGCCCCTGATCACGTAGCGATGTCCATTTATCTCTACAGTCTGTGGTTTGACTCCCAATTTGGGCGACAGTAGCTCAGTTGGCACAGCGCCCGCCCTCCGATCCAAAGGTTGAGGGTTCAAATTCCACTCCCGAATAACATTTTTTGGTAGTGAGGCCAGATCCGCTGGCTCACAAGTTGGCGGTACGATTCCAGCTCCCACATGAATGCTGTTGTGTTCTTGGGCAAGGCACTTAACCCGCCTCACCCTCTGCGTCTGTGTACACTGCCGTATGAATGTGTAAGCGCGATATACGTGTCATTTTACCAGTGGATTTCTGAACGTCCTCCCACCTCAGTCTTCTGCCTGATACAAGCCAAAATATTATATAAAAACAAAACAAAAACACTAATTACCAAGCAAATGATTAGACACTAGGCATTTCTGTGGTAAGTCAATAAAAAAAGTCTCAATACAGTAGATTGTTTCATTAATATTCTTCTAACTGCTTCTAAATAACAACTTTCTTGGTTTTTTTAAAAATCAATATTCATAAGTAAACACATTTTAACTTTACAAAGAAGTGTTAAAGTGGATCTGTAACACAAAGCAAGGGGCGTTATGTGAGAGCCGTCAG
>JACM01043972.1:0-18832 GCA_000787095.1 Periophthalmodon schlosseri | reverse complement strand
TTCATGAGTGCCCTGTTAAAATACAAATTCCATTTATAATTTTAAAAACAGGTACAGGTGTGTTTATAAATGCTCGAGACATTTGTCCTTTAATATAGAGCAAAAAAAGAAACAATCAAAACAAATAATGCATTGTTGGGTGGAGGCTTATGTGGCCATATTCATGAGTTTCAGCTTATTCAATATTTTGGGGACTTTTTCCTACACAAGACATATAATACTTTGTGTATAACTGCTAACCAGTATGCAATGGTCCTACTATTCGATCATTCTGAAACTCGTGGACATTACATTGGCATTCATAGGAGCAACAAAACTAGCATGGTCGCTACAAAACCGTGATGTGTCCTGACAGCCGATATAGCGACGCTAACCAACAGGAGCTAAATGTGCACTCATGTATTCCAGTGTGACTGCTAAAGGATGTGTCACCTCACAGCGTCCCTCTTGCCTTCCTCACACTTGCCCTCTGCTCCCTGACTCCAAGGGCTCCACAGGGGACAGTGGAGAGCACGGTCCTGGCCAATGCATAAATATTAGCTCAAGGTCGTGGGCACAGAGCTCACACAGGGCTATGCATAATTATGACTCTGCTATGCCACTCTGCACTGCATTCTGCACCTTCTAACCCCTGAAGAGTTAACTTAGCCCTGCAACACACCATTTTGAGCCAAGGCAGACAATCTGGGATAACACGATAAGATGACAGACAGAAAAAAACATAAATGATCTCCTAATTATGACACCTTGGTAAGAAACTAATTACTGTCCTTATAGGAAACTTGTCCCTGTACTTGACCTTTCCTTTAATGCCACTAGAGCGACCTGTTTGTGGGACCCATTTCCGGAACTTGGGGTGGTAAATTTTTAGACAGGATTTTGTTTGTGATCAAAAAGTGTAAGGGTCTGAAAAGGTTTTTTATACCAAAAGATAGCTGTAGTAATGGTTCACAGTGCTAAGGGAGTTATCACCATGGTGTTGATTGAACAGTGTAAAATAGTGGTCTTTTATTTGGCCTTATCTTTATTTAAGTAGGGCTTCTAATGCATTTTTACATTTATCTTCCTAACAGAAAACAGTGTAGTCAAAGAGCTTCCTGTTTCTTTACAGATAGAAACACTGGCTTCTTACATCTGGGAGAACAATCCTTTAGATTCAGAGGCTCTCTTTGCTGATTTGTTCGACATTATCCCGAGATGAAACCGCCGCTGTAAGAAGGAAGGAAAGATTGGAGCAAAGAAAGTTAAAGGCTGCCTACATTTTCTTTTCTTTGAATTCCATCTTTAATAGACTCCACAGTCACTTCCCCTCATAGCCTAGCTCCCTTAGTCATCCTCATCTAACATTTTTGCTCTATGTAACTCTGCAGCCACTCATGCTCAAGCTGCCTCCATGAGGGACACCCAATAAAATGGTATTTAACTGTGCTTTCCATTCTCAACTATCTCCCTCACACTTTTGCAGCGATTTTCTTCCCTTGACGTTTCAATGCCAGAACCCCGGATTCTCTGCTTCTTTTGTTCCTTTTGTTATGCGTCTCTCCGCAGCGCTCTGGGCCTTAGCTAAGATTGGGGTCAGCGTCAAAAATGTGTGTGATCTCTTAGTCCTCTCCTTAACTGGCTTGCACTTTTTCCAGCCACTACCAGTTGTTGCCTATTAACCTTTTGAGCACCTTCCTCCTCCTCTGTGGCTGTTCTTCTCACCTGTGTACAATCGCACTATACTGCAGCCATTAGTGACAGACACAGCACTGTACTTTCTCTTTATGCTTTCAGCCTCCAAAATGGCATTCTAATTCCCCTCTCTTTCTTCTTATGTCTTCTTTGGTCAGCCGTTGTGGTAACTGTCTAATTGCTGCCTCACCCCTGCTGAGCTTGGACCCACAGACTAAGTTGTTTTTTATAGAGAGACTACAAGGCAAAGAACCCATTGCTTGGACATATTAAAAAGATTCTCATTGAAGATAGCTGCCCTGTGTACTCTCCTATCAGTAGCATCACAATTCAGAGACTCTCAACTCTGTTATCTGCTACATTATGATGTCTTTTATATTTGTGTTATGATGTTCTTGACACGATTAGGAAAAACAATAAAATATTTCTGGAACAGTTGCGTAAATGTATAAAACAACAATGAGAGGTGAAGGCTTAAGTCAACGACAATTAATGTCTATCCATAGTGATTCTAAATGCATACTGCTTAAGAACCATGTTTTAAGTAATAACTGCACTGAACTAAAAGTAAATAAAAGTGACGGTATAATGTATGTGCTTAGTGTATTTTAAAGCCTTTATCTTAGAAAACTGACAGTAGTGTAATAATCACCCTTTCTAGAGGTTTAACTCTCAACACCTGACACAAACAATATTACAAACTGATGACTGCTTATTGATTTAACAGCTACCCAACAGAATAATATAACTTAGAATGATCTGTCCTGAATAAACCACTACAAATGGAGTAGAAGCAACATAAATTTGGCAGGATCTCAAACTGTTGGAATGAGTAATTTGAACAGAGCATGTCCACAGACTGCACTATAGCAGGTGGCATGTTGAAGCTCTAGCAATATCAATAAAGCAGTCAATAACGGTGTTAATTATATATTTCTACTTGCCCCGGGGCAAGAGGCCTCTTTTTAGCTCAATTTTTCAGAGTATAATTATCAACCATGAAAGCTCAAGAATAATAATCAGAAAGTTAAGTATAGCCCTCTAAGGGAATTGTTCTGCTCTGGTGGTGTCAGAAGATGAAAGCATTTAATTAGACTTGATCCTGATGTGTGTTTTATATTCACACTATGATGTAACATGGGTGCCTTGTGTGGCAAAGACAATAATGTTAATGGTGTAATATAGGCACATTTCACTAATTATGAATTATTTATGCTCCTGCTGATGATAATGTTATGCAAATGATGATGATAGCCTAGGTCTCGTTCCTGTTGCTCTGTAGATTAAGTGTGCATATTTTCAAACTGATCTATGCTCTTCACTGAGTATTGAGGTGAAAAGGAAACAATGAGACACTAGGAATTATACATCAATCAGAATTAACATAATGACCACTGGTAACTGGATTTAAAGACAATGTATATCTTATTTTATAAGACACAATTCAGGAAGCAAAGAAGTAAACCTTAAGTGCACTTGACAAGAGACGTTCTGATAGCTGGACAACTGGGTCAGAGCATCTCCTAATTCCATCTCTTGAGGGATGTTTGTGGTTTGTAGCGGTCAGTACCTTGCGAGTGGTTCAAGCCAGGAACCTAGGAGGACCAGTGAGAGACCACCAAATCTAATAGATATAATAGAGACACTGATGCTGGTATCAATTAGGAGTTATGGGTATTGGTTAATTGGGTTAATTGTATCTATAATAATTTTTTTGTATTAAAAGACTATTACTGGGCACTGTAGATGCATCTTCACATGTTTACACATTGGTTTATACAATGCATTGGTTGAAGAGTAGAATTCTTCGTATATTTGGATCAGTTTATTATCTTTGTTTTAAGAAGTCTTCTCACCGGGATTGGTCTTGATTTTGGGACTGAAAGAGCTGGATCATGCATCTCTAATAACAGACGGCCATATTGTTATAACCGATTCTATAGAAGCTTAAAGAGTTTGTATTTCAAAGGAGAAAGGGGGACAGAAACCTAACCAGCTAGATGTATATGTACTCTTAATCCACACACTGCTGAGACACCTTTCTTTATGGTATTAAAAAAACAAAAATCTATGTTTCTTTCACACTTGGCTTTGCAATCACTTGAAACCCCATTACAGTCCATGTGACAGCATCAATTAAATTCACAATTATCATGGGACAGACAGAATGTGGCATGAGAAAATATAGTAACAGCAGCGACAACTGCAAGTTCAAGTGTAAATGTGTGCATGTGCACGTGCACAAGATTTAAGAAGAGAGTTGTCAGACCAGCCAGTACACATATTACTTTGCCCTTTCAAGCAACGCCTGTGATCCACAAATACTATCCAAACACAAAGATCACAGCAAACACAGCCTCATGCACACAGAAGAGGGAAATTGAGGAGTAAAAAAAAAAACAAACCTTATATCCTGCAAGTATAGAGTGAGTCATATTAGATGTATTGCATGCTTGAGTTTATACTGTATTAAAAGGCCCTATTTCCAATCATTTCAAATCAAATCACATTTTATTTATAAAGTGCTTTGCATACAGAAATGTAACAGAAAGTGTTTTACAGTCATTAAAAAAGAATCCCATATGCCCTTCCAGCCAACCCCCACAACTGCCCGACCTCACACAATCATACAGCTCACAGACAGCCTCACCCACACGCACACACACACACACACACACACACACACACACACACTAAAATACATAAGGCTACATACAGATAAATGAATGAGGCTGAGTACAGAGGAAGGAAGAATCATCAGAGGAGCCATCTGCACCAGGAGCAGAGAGCCGTCAGGACACCGACACAGGGCCCAGGGGAGAGATGAGGCCGAAACATCAACCCTCCACCAGTAGCCCACAAGACAGGCCCCAGCAGCTGACCACTCCCAGCACAGAGGGCTCCTGCAGAGGAAACACTGGAGAGAGTTAAAAGCTAAGAACTAGAACATAAAATAGTATCAAGAATATAATATAAAATAGTAAGGCTAAAATAAATAAATTCATTAAAAATAAACTAATAAAGCAATAAATATTAATCAAAAGCTAAGCTAAAAAAGGTAGGTCTTGAGCCTGCTCTTAAAAATGTTCTCTATGGCCCTGAAAGACGCCTCGCTGTGAGTGTGTCCTGAAGAACACGGGGAGCCACTGCAGTGATTTTAAAACCAGCGTAATGTGGTCCCGCCCTCTGGTCCTAGTCAGGACACGTGCTGCTTTGCAATAATTGTAAACCTGAAATATTCTTTTTGGGAAGACCAGGGAGCTGAACTAATTTATGAAAAATGTATAAATAAACTGTACACGTTTGCTAAAATCATGTCTCTGTTCATCAACAATGAACATTTAATCATTTTTTTAGCCATTAGCCACAACATTAAATCAAGCTAAGTTAAAAACCCTCGGAACACCACACTAGCAACAAAAAGATGCTGATGCATGCGCATTTTCATAATAATAGTAAATATAGTCTACAGTGCTTTTTTAGATACCTAAAAATGCATTGCATTATTGGTGACATCTGGTAATAGAACAGCTGCCCTGAGGTAGACTGATGAAAGCAAGGCCGCCAAACTGCGCCATCGGCCACTCCAACCAACAATCCTACTACTAGGCAAGTTGAGTGTCTTGCCTTACACAATGACAGTTTGCACTAGTACGAGAGAATTGAATGAACTAATGCGCTAACCACAAAGTTACTGCTGCCGAAACTATGTGTGAAGAACATGGTTGAACTGTTAGCTCCTCCCATTCAGTCCCTTTAGCATCATGAGAAACAACTGCTTCCTTGCACATGGATTCGACAGTGTGTCTAAATGGGCTTAATAGGGTTTCACGCCTGACTGAAAGAAATCGCCTTTTTTATATGATGAGAACCTTAAAGTGTCAGTCTCCCTTTCTTTAGCTGAATTGTGTGTTTTTCTGAAATAGAAAAAAATAAAGGAATCCAATCTCACTTTGTTTCTATTTAACAGCACAAGACAGTTTACAGACTGCTGCATATGTAATACAACATTATAAATTAAATACATAATCTAATATTACCAGTACAACCTCCTTCACCCTTAGGGGAATTAAGGTTTTACAGTTAATGGACAAACAAATCACAAAGAATTTCAGATTAAAGCTTGAAAAATGTTTCAAAATGTCTGTGCTCCAGCATCCAAAGAGCTGGCAGTGCTAAGGAGCCTCGTCTCTCATTGACATCACAGATTACAGTCTTGGCTCTTGTCTGGAGCTTCTGATGCAGATTTATCCCAAACGCGAAACAGGCCGAGATCACACACAACACAGCGTGAGTCAAACTCAAGAGAGGATTTTTCAGAAGAGCCTTTGGTAAAACACAAAAATCACACCTTAAGATTAACATGCGCAAACTTGAGAACGAGCATGTTATTGGCATCTGGAGATGAGAAACTGAGTCACACACGCAAATAGTGATTCAGTCGATGCGGATTTTGGACAGTTGGTTAGACAAGTGGAGCGGCTCTAATCGGTACAGTAGTCTTACATCAAATACACAAATAATGCTGTTCATTCCAGTAATTCAGTTTGATACAAAAATTTGTGTGCACTGAATGAAATATTTGAGTTCAGTGTTACAAACTGTTATAATCATGACTACAAATGGAAAAAATGACTAAAAAATAGAAAATATTTTTGGAACAGTATGTGGAATTTTGAATCTTACAAAATCAGTTTGAGGTACCCAAAATATAATACAACACAACAGGTAGCACAGAAGGTTAAATTCTCAAGCTCAAGTATTTCTGACCAAGCCTAGCTCAAGAGCTGGAGATGAGTCCCCAGGCGATGCACTGTGAAAAATGAAGGATGGCTCAAATGCAGATGACAAATTTCCCTACGAGGACAATAACAAATACCTTAACCGTAACTTTAACCATAGCACAATGAGGTTCATGAATCCAAAAACAAAGTGGTGTCTGTTCACGCATTAATTTGTACCTATAGTCAGTGAAGCAGAGCAGGAGATTAAACATTCATAAGCGTATTAAGATGTATAAGAGCATTATTGGTGTGTGCCATCACTGTGTAATACAGTAGGGGACTAATCACAGGCATCTCTAGGCCAGTACACAGTCAGAATAACATTTCTGGGCATACTCCAAGAGTCAGCACTATCATATGGGCTTGTGTGTGTCCTGCCTGGACCTGTTCCCTCCATGAATGCCATACAATGTGCTGGCATAAATACCTGCTTGACACAGCAGATTGGCAATAATGGCTTTACACGCGGTGCCATCTGCAAGCTGGACCGCTCTGCTTCTGCATCTTTTCAGTGGCTACTAACTTCTTTTTACAGCCGTTGTCAATACCCAGGGTGCAGACAGAAAAACAACGGTAAATCATGTTAACTAACCCATTCCCCCGACTTAAATAGGGTGATAGATCAAAAACTAACTCTTTATAATAAAAAGCATACGCGTAGCTCTTAGAATAATCTAAAGGTTATTAAGATTACTTTGTTCGGTTCATTACGGCAGATAAACCCATCCAATAAATATTTAGAACTTGTATATTCTTTCGTAATAAATAAAGGTATTTCTGGATGACCTCAAAAGTACAAAAGTAATGATTGCAGTGCCATAACAGTTTTACAGTAGTATTAATGGTTGCAGTAGTAAACGTGAGAGTAGTATAACCAACAGAAGTAGCAATAGCCCAGACAGTATTAGTGGTATAACAGAATGTATTTTCTACATTAAGTAGGCTACATTTACTGTATTGAAACTTGCAAAATTATTTCCGTAAATAAAGTACTTCACTGTGAGAAAAACACAAAAATTAATATTTTTTTCTGTGACTCCTCCAGATGAGATGACCCAAGCCAACACACACATATACAAAACACACCAACTATCTGTGTGGTTTCTAACAGCCCGCAGCAGTCACACAGGGATCATTACTATTCATTTACTCTGCAAACTGGCCACACAGGCTGATAAATTAGCTCATCTATGGCAGCTGGGTACTGAGACAGACTGGCTCACGCTGCGAATGAGACCAAGACCATTACAGTGTACAGACATAGATGCACACCTTCTGTCCAGCCAACGTGACCTCCTCCTATCTCATCTGCCCACTGCTTTATAAGAGCAGGGAGGGCCATGTCCGCTCAATGATTCTAATAAATTTCACATCAGACCAATACAAGCTTCCCCGTGTAGTGCACAGGGACAGGCGGTGATAAATCCCGTCAAACACAGTGTAAATCAGTGGGATTGAAATGGCATTATCAGGGACCTTGCAGACCTCTGACCATGTCGAGTTGACAGGTGTGACCTACAGGAAAATGAGGACGGACTCGGCTCATGCTTTTGCCTTCAGGTAAACATCAGTGGTGGAAGGAAAAAGTAAAGGCATTAATTCTTCTCAATGTGTCAATTCCCATGAGCGGGCACAGATTGGCAGTGATCATGACGGGACCCTCGGGCGTTCGGGATAGGGGGCTTTGTTGCGCCTCGGCACACCATTGATTAATTGAAGGTTTTACGGCTACCTGGAAGGCAACGCGTTGCACAGAGCAGTATAAATCAATTCTGATTGCAATTCTATAACACATAAAGTGTAGAAAGTATAGCTTGGTTGGTAGAGCATGAAACCATATAGATAGTAACTACCTTGGTATTGTGGGTTTGAGTCGCCCCCAAGGCTTTGTCATCCCTTAACTGTCTTGTTTATTTGAAAAGTCAAAATTTACTTAAAAAGAGTTTACTTAAAAATGCTTTGTGTCACAAAACAATAATAGTAGAAGTATGAGTGTTTAAACTTAACACATAATCCTATATGCTTTATTTTGTAAAGTATATAGGACCATGTGTTAAATTTAAAATATGGTTTTACAAGTACAAAAATGTGTTGAGGCTCTGACCATTTATCAAATTTCTCACTCCTCTACTCTGTTTTTCCAGTCAAATAAAATAATCATAAAAATGTAGGGTAGAATAATTCCTGGTTCTTTCTCAGAGAGAGAGGCAAGAGAACGACCTTAGGTTGAACAAGCCATGTAAGTCACACCATCTTAAATATTCATAAAACATTCATACACCATTCACAACCTTGTTAAATCATAAATGAAGTTAGCTTTTCCCTTACCCGTCCGATGAGAACAGGTTCAGGCCCAGCGTACTCCTCGATCACAAAGAACTGATTCCAGATCCAGCTTCTCCTGCTCCGGGACCGCACGGCCTTCCCCTCCGAAATCCCACCCAGGGTCCCCTCCTCTTCCTCCAGCTCCTCAAACACCAGGCCCGCACTATTTTCCTGCGTTTGAGGCTCTACCATTTTGGCTTCTTTGCTATTGCGGTTTTCGAGAGGAGCGGGATGGAGCCTCAGGACATGACTGCTGCTGCTGTTGACAAGCTTGCCGTCTTCATCTTTGGGATATTGAGCCGTGCTGAGTTCTGTGTTGGCGAAGTGAATTGACTCTGCTAATGGGTCTCGGTGGGAATCGGCTGCTCTGTTCCCCGGCCGCAGTCCCTGGGGTTGCATTGTCAGCACAGACGGAGCCTTTGTTTCAGAGGGGACAAACTGTGGGAGATGTTTTGTCGATGTAAATGGCGGCTCGGTTTGGTCGATCATTACTTCTTTCTTGGGGCTGTTGACCTCAATCTGAGCTAAACTGACGAGGTGCTTGCTCCTGCTGTCACTGCCAACTGTATCTCCCAAATTATTCCGATTGCTAAATGGATTAATATGTGCCTCTGCACTTTGCCCCCGATTATGATCCAGTGGAGTGGGCACTGGGCTCGCGTAGGGAAAAGCAGTCTGATTATCAAGTCCGCCATGAGTTTGAGTGACAGCTATATCTTGTCTTTGTGGCTTCTGGACCTCGGACTGTCCGTGATTAACGTCAATCAAATCTCGTTTTCTGCTCCTACTGCCCTTGCTGGGAAAACTCAGGCTAGGAACGCTCTGCATTTGGGAATTCACGATCCGTACTAGGTTCTCTTTGGACAGTAGTTTCAACACCTCATAGCTGCCAGTCAGGTTAATTTTTCTATTGGAATCTATACTGAAGGCCTTTCCTGGTACGCCTGTAGTTCTAGCGCTCAGGTCTGGCCTAATTCTTGTTCTTAAACTTGTTTTAAATCTGGTCTTGTTGAAGTGGAGATCTTGCTTGTGATGAATTGTATATGTTTTTTCTGGCCTCAGTGATTTGGACTCTACATTCTTACTATTATTTCTTAACCTGTGCATCTCCTGAGTGACCTCTCTACTAGCTGCCAACAAGTGCCAATCCACTTCACGCTTTGGCTTAAAAAGTTGCCTATCCTTGTCAGCTGATGCGGCGTGACTTTGCAATATTTTGGCATAGGACACCGTCTCCTCACTCTCCTGCTCACGGCTAACCAGACTCCTAAGCGTCACCACGGGCAACGCCTCCACACTCGACTCCCATTGGTCCGCGGCTCGGCTATCTCCTAGCTTCACCATATGAGACCCGCCTACTCCTCTCCTCCGAGCGATCTTACTGGACGTGGCGCCACTCAAAAGCCCCTCCCACAAGCACAGGGAGACCAATAGGAGCAGACTTCTTGTAATCATGTTGACCTGTGATGAGATGAGTCCTAATTTGAGGGTAATTTGCAGTGAAGCCGGCCTTGTTTTCCGGTTGTCTTCATTCTTCTCTGTTTTTGTTCCCTCTTCTCTCTCTCGTTCTCTCTCTCTCTCTCGCTGCCCTTCACACTTAGCTGGAGGGCAGGTGTCAGTCACTTGGTATTTTTTTCCTTGCTGCCTTATATATCTCCCTCTGTCTCGGTTACCGTCTTCTCCGTGCCACTTCTTCACCCACTATCCATCCCACCGAGGCAAGAAGACCCTGAGAGAAAAGATAGAGATAATTGAGTTAAAACTTTAATCATTGTGAAGTGGTAATTAGAAGTGTGGCAGCATAGACAGGTACAAGAACTTACAGACAAGAGAGGCGAGAAGGGCTTTGTAAAATCGCACAATCACACAGAAAAAAAGCACACTGGGCTTTTAGGCTCTGAACAATGGCATTTATGTAGTTGTATAATGACAAATGAGTGTGCTCTATTAGATGAGACAAAGTTATCAAATGCTGCACTGACAAAGATGGATACTGTTAAGAAAATGCTCAGATGATTGGGCTGCATATCCTGTCTAATGCAATACAAATTACATTTCTCATGATAATTTCTTATTGAGGAATACTAAGAAACTATTCTGGTGGAGGATCTGCCACCTGCCCATTTCCATGCAGGTGTTATTGCTTTTCCTGGAATGCTCCATAGTATGGCATTAAATGTATCTATCTCCGTGGAGACAAGCAGGTGACGCCTCCAGGCCAAGTTACAGGTCAGATCAGTGGAGATACGACCCCACTCACAGTAAGGGATTAGCACCTGTAATTGAATAGATGCAAGATGGATATGTTTAATGCCATACTGTGGAACATTCCAGACAATGCATTCCAGAGAAGTGACACACTGGAACCTTAAACACTGGTGATTTTAAAAACAACACAAATGGATACAGTTGTTGCAAATACATCCTCATAAGTTGGCATGCTCCATAACACAGTGCAGTATTGATGATGTCGTACTGAATATACTAATACTTTTATGACAGTTAAAACATCTTTGGAGCAAGAGAATGGAATCAGAACAACACTATGTATAGCCTCATACTGACACGAGGGTGTATACTGTACTGGGATGAAGTTATCATCCACAAAACTGACAGCGATAGCAGAGAGAATGCTCTCAGCACTTATTAACAGAAAACACTGTCGAGGATTTCTGACTGTGCTGCCAGTTATTTAATTAAAATGTGGGCTGCTATAACTTTGATGCAGGATTAATTAGGTGGATTAATATCTTGCTTTGATCAGTCAGAGTGTCAGTCCAGAGAAGGGGATTCACTTTGTTCGACACAGTGCCTTCAGCGATTTGAAAGGTTTTCTCATATCTCTATAAGACAGATGAATTACTATGGCGACCCTGAAGCTGAAGATTTAGATGGACTGACTAAAATGATGTCGCAATTGTAACTAGTTCATAACAAATAAAAGATAATACCTGCTCAGAACATAGCACCACCCCTTTCTCATTAATAACCTTTGTTAAATGTATGACCATGGCAGAATAAAAGTATATCATAAATATTTCATAGTTTTAAAGTTGTAGCAATAGCAACAGCACTAGTAATTAGTGGTGGTAGAGTGTGGTGTCAAAGGAGTACTAGCTATATGGTAGAAGTTGCAGTAATAAGAGACAGTTATAAAAATCTTTCATAATATACGCCGTACACTGAATAGTTTTTGTTATCATGTAATAACTTAAGCCTGTGTGTCATTGTAGCAAAATGACATATAATTACCAGCACAAACTAATAACAAAGAAGTTGCTGGAACACTCAGTTTTATATGTAACTTTAAATGTTTCTACATTTTTCATAGTTTCACACGGTTTTTATCTGCTGCCTAAGGTTTTTCACCTGTCACAGAAAATTCTCACTTGCCATATGTGAATGAAAGGCTAAAGGAGCAAGGCGCTACCTCCAGGGAGCTAAAATCAAGCTTGGCTGCCTTTACAAGAATAACACCTAACCACAGAGCAAGACCAATACATTAAGGAAAACCACAGTTTGTGCCCATTTTTATAAGAATAAAACATAGAAAACTTTTCAGACTGTATTAAAAGTCCATGTATTAGGTAACTTGTGCATTTCGGTGTGGTTGGACCGCTTGTATGACACTTGCTCCTTGGAGACACACGCAGGCCTTGTCAGCACATTCATTGGGGCATGACTGGAGTTGGGCTTTTCCACGTGGAATACTTATCACCCTTCACCCCCTCCCTCTCCTTCTCTTAGTCAAAGTGTCATTTTTTCTCTCCTGCCTGAACATATAAAACGATTAGCCATCCTCCATGCTTTCGCCACCTCTCCCACACACCACCTGTCTCTGGCTTTGGCCCTAACTCTCTTCGTAAATCTCTTTCTATCTAACCTGCTTTTGTTTTACCATCTTGTTCTTGTTGTTTCTTGGAACTATCCTTGCTTTCCCCATCTGTGTCAATCAAAAGCCTGTCACCATGTCCCTAACCCGGCGTGATCTCTGAGGCTTCAATCAATCACACAATCCCTTCACTAACATTGGAAATGACAGGTGTCTCTCCAGCTTCCACGTCAATGATAGGCCACAGCACTATAATTGAACGCATAAATCTAGTCATCACCCGATAAACTGCTCCGGACAAGGTATTAGGAGTGGTTAGATGAAGCTATGGCAGTGAAAATACCTCACTTCCTTTACTGAAAAAGACATGTATATAAACGTTGCAGGTGATAATGTGGGATGTGAGCAAGAGTTCTCGGGTCTGGCGTTATCTCCAACGTACAGCACAGGAGGGAAGGCGATTGGGGTGAAGTCAATGACAAAGCCACTCTCTCTCTCTCTCCCGGAGGAACTTATCGGTTGGGAGTTTGATGGCCAGGCAATCATGGCCACGGGCGTCTAGTTAACAAGCCTGGGGCAGGTGGCAGGATGCATGGCTGAATATCAACACACCAGCTGCAAACAAATTTATAAAAAACATTTCTTTCCAAGGCGCTGTCACAATTACTATTTCTTGAAGGACTCGCTGTAAAAACACTTGCTTTTATCCTCTTTGTTCCTTCTCTTTCAGTCATATTCAAGGTTGCAATCTCGCCCCCAAACGCACTCCTAGACTTTATTCCAGTAGCATATTGATCCGTGTCTTCAGCCTATTGCATTGTGTAGAGGCATCTTAAGGGAGAAGCTATTGTTGTGTCATTACCGCGGTGCTGCGGCCTGTAAAACAGTAAGTGAACATAATTGTGTGTTGTGGTTGAAGAGCACGAGGGAGCTTATATTTCCTCATTAGACTTTTATATTGTGTAATGTGGCCAAATCGTTGTTTTCATCCTCGCAAAACCGGGGAACATCGGCTGGAGGATTTCACCCGTAGCTCTTACATATGCTACTATGGATTCAAGCAGCAAATAGAGATCATAGAGCGATACGCTGCGTTGCTTTAGGGAATCCTTACTTGCTAATTAGAATTGTGTAATAACCCATACATACTGGGAAGATTTCGCAAGAGCATGATAGTTACTTGGGCTGTATTTTCTTTTTAAGTTCAATAAACCTCTAGCAAATTCCACTCTGGTTTGTTTAATTAGGCCAATAAATATTTTAATTAATTTGGTGTTACGACTCTCACCTCACCTAAAGTTTAAATTATTTTGCTTCACTGGCCCTCTCCATCGGTTGTAAGAAGCCACAGCTCCGTGAACGGTGTCACCAACTTTTACGACACTGCAAATTTTAATTACGAGTGTTCATTGTTCCCTCTGTCAATCTTGTTTTCCACCTTTTCCACTTGTGGCACAGTGGTAGATTGTGCTGCATTACACCCACACGCCTCTTTCCTCTACAGTCAAGGCACACATAGGCCTACATACAGTGTGACTTCTAGCCGAGCTGACAAAACATTCACAAGAATAATCCCTTATTTTGTTGCACACACATACATGGAGCATCGCCACAGGAGCTAACACTGCTACAGTCTTCCACCCGCTGCAGCCTCACATTCATGAAGGCACACATAAAACATGACCACTCCAAACGCCTCTCCTCTCACCACTACTATCAGGGTTGGTGGGGAAATGTAAAGCTCTGGGGATGGCGTTTCTGGGCATAGAGAGAAAATGGAGACCGTACGTTAATCCAAAAGAATTATATATAGAGTAACTGTGATGGAAAGTATACTGGATACTGAGGTAATATTTTAAAGTAATATGCTGTATTTTCAAGTTTAAAAGGCATGGAAATTGACACATAATTAACAGTTGAATTAGTTGTTTGAAACTAAAAGGTGTTTTAGATGAACTATACTTACTCTAAAAAAAAACAGTACCAGCAACCTTTAAGGTTTAGGTAGGGAAAATTGTTACTCATCATGCAATGTCACAAGGAAAATCTGTCAGGAAGTTGTATCTTCTCACAATCATTTTAACACTAATGTTGTGACATCCCTAGTTGTAAGTTCTTGCATAGCTGTATTTTAACAGATTTAGAGTGTTTCTCCCACCTCTATAAAGTAACAAAGATAAGCTTTAGAGAGTGAGGAGGCAGTAGAGAAGACTGGGATAAGTAAAGAGCAGAGATACTTAGACCTCTGAGCAGACAGAGCAGGACGAGTTGTGTTTAAGTGCAGCGCTGCTCCGGCTTCACCTTGAACCCGGGCAGATAAAAACAGGCATGTCAAGGTGCCAGACGCTAAGGATTTGAAAAAGCTCTTTCTTCAATTTGTGTGAGAACGTCCAATGCAGAGCCTTTGTCCCCACGCTGCATCTCCAAATGTCTGATACGTCTTGACAACAAGCAGGTGTTAGCCTCTTCTAGGAGAAAAAGCAGCAGTCCTGAGAGAGCCCATGTTTTTACTGGATAATGCTCATACAAACAACAGTTGGTAACAAAGCATTATTCTTTCATAGTCAATGCATACATTATCATGTTTTATGTTATTTTACTAAAGAGACATGCCTGCTGTGATGGTAGTCTTGTTAAGATTACTTACAACAGAAAAATACAGAAACATTTTTTATTTCATTTTGCTGGAGTCACAGATTGCTATTTATTTGGAAACTGAATGATTTTCTGGCTACTATAGTTGGAGTGATGGCAAAATAATAAAAAGTATAAAGAGATTCAAGAATGTCCTGTCAAACAAGTGAGTTTTGGAAAGACGCACAAAGTTCTGTTTTCATTCTTCATACTTTTCTTCAGAATGGCTTAGACAAAACACCGTGCACCATCCGTGGGGTTTAAAGGAGACTCTTTGTGCTGGAGCAAAGGTCCACCTCAGAGCAGACCCCGTGTGATGCCCCAGGACCATTCCCACAAGCAGAGTATGAGCTGATCACACTCTCATCCTCCTACACTCTCCTCTGCTCTACGGGCTCCCATACCTCAGGCACTTCCTAGACAATGAATTCTTTATTTCTGACCCCAGGTGGATAATACAAGTCATGGATATTCAAATGAGAGTATAATTGTGCATTAAGCCAAAGACAGACAGAGAGGTCAGCACTGGGGCACAGCGCCAGAAATCCTCTTAAAACACTGGTGGGAGACAGCTCATTTTCATCTCTTATTTTTGTATATAAGGGTAAATTGGAATAATTTAGTTAGCGTCTGTATAGTTATAGTGTGAATTATTGTACACATAAAATATGAAGAAAATAAGTTGCAGGGCAGTGTTATCACATTCTTTTCATTAGACACCAGTAAACAAAAAAAATATTGCTACGAAACAGTGAAATTTGTAAAACTTTAAGTCAGTTTATTTTTACTATCAACCTTTTCACCATAACAAACACAGATTTTGTATTTGTGCCTTTGAATATCTATGTTGGAGTCCGGGACCCACTCAAAAACGAGCTGGTACATCTCAAAGGGCAATCCTTCAAAAAGATTTTCCAAATAGAAAACGTGCTAATGGCACAAAGAGCTCCCATCAGTTATTCTAGTGTTGGCATAAAACATTTGGCCACGAGATAATAGAACATTGCTCAAGATGCTTACTAACTTTTCTTGGCAAAGAAAACTTTCCATTTGGCACAACAGTCCATTCACAACATCAAGTCCAGTAAAAACCAGAGACAGTAAACATAATAGATCATCAACAACATAATCAAATGTATTATGTTTATGTTAGGTACCCACATGCTCCAGTGCTGCGGCTACAGTATATAAACTGTGAGAGGTGCCATAAAGATCTGATAAATGATGGGGACAGATAGAGCAGAGCATCACAGAGCCAGGAGACGTGCCAGCAGGTCAGCAAAGGGACTGCGTTTGTGGCCCATATTTTACTGCTTTGGCAACACGTCAAGTAGTTCAGTGTGATCCGAGGTACCACATGGTCTACTGTTGGAAATACCAGGAGTGACGACCTCATAAAGGCCTGTGATTTAGAGCTCAGTGCTGCTCATCAAAGACTTTTAAAAATGATTAATAATGCATCAAAACGAATCCAGTACTTTTCAAAAAATATATATCAGATGAGCCATTCTATCAAAATAAAACTTGGTTAGATAAAATGGTGAAAAAGAATAGGATCATCAAACCCTGTCACGGCTCCATTTTTTGCATAACAAAATTTTACTGCTGTGCGTGTGAGTCATGTCGAGGTGCATGGATATTCAGGCTTCCTCCCACTGTCAGTGAAGGACTTGAACTTGGGTGAACTTGAATTATAGTATAGGATTATAGTATATTGTTGTTTCTTATTAACAAATATACCATAATATACCCTAACCAAAGAGCCAATGAGATAAAGTTGAACTATCAATGTTGTCAACAGGATGAAAAGGATGAACGACATTACTAGTATTAGAATTTAACTAGTTTTAGTAGTTTTAGTTTTATACAGCACTTTCCAAACACTCAAAGTCGCTTTACAATTTCGTGCATTATTCATTCACTCCGCACTTACTTACTATTGTAGCCACAGCTGCCCTGGGGAAGCCTGACAGAAATGGGGCTGCCAATCTGCGTCATCGGCCCCTCTGACCACCACCATCCCTCACGCACACACTACATTCATACTAGGCAATGTGGGTGAAGGGTCTTGCCTAAGAACACAACGATTTTGCCACTGGCACCCCATCGTGGCACCTGGAATTCCCAGCAGTCTCTCATCCAAGTATTAACCAGGCCCTGCCTTGCTTAGTTTCTGAGATCTGACAACATTAGGCTTTGACAAGGAGGTTTACACTTAGACTATAATCGGTAGTTTATGCCACCAATGTCCTATAGTTGCTGGGGAATTTCACTTAAACCAGTTTGTTATTTCTCGTAATATTGTGAAATAATCACAGATCCTTTTTTCCTTTTTACTTTTGGACAATAGTGTTCTGGCAAAGCAATAATGCACTACCAAAGGGTTGTTTTGATAATTTTTGTTGAATTTTGAGTGGCTAATAAAAACAAAACCTGCGGCGTTGTGAACTTTATCTGCTAGAGTTTGACCTTCAGCTGTGCACTGCTTCCACAATAACACATCAGCAAACAAACCATAGTAAAATAACTGTTTAACACTGCAGCGTCTCTCATCTGTTTTCTGAATGTCAAATAAAAGAAACCGATTCCAGCCAGGTCAAGTCAAACACATTTAAACTGTTCTAATGGTCCCACTCACACACCACATTGTATTTTTTAACTCCAACTCTGACATGAATTGGAACACAGCTCATCTAATTTGCCTAATTAACTGTGGCAAAAGGATCATAGTGGACTGTAATTGGCTGAGCAGTTGAAATATCCCCAAGCAGTAACACAATATTCGGCCTCAGTTAAACAAGGTTGAGAATTTATTTGACTAGTAATACTCAACTCCAGATGCTAATGAGCTTTTTAAAGGTTATCAGTGGCTAATTAGTGCAAAAAGGCTTTCTTCATCAAATAAATCAACAATTAGAAAGGTCACTGTATTTCAGTGCTTCAATTCATTGTGAAATTCCTTTAGTGTTAGACTTCATAGGATACTTTCTCTTGTTTCTTAACCCAGGTGTGGACTACGAAATTAAAATAATCACTATATTAACGAATATTTCAATAAATGGCCGATTAGCCATATTTTCTTCATTCAATATTTTTAGAAAAGTGTTCACGTGGATGTCATGGTTTAGGATTATTGTTTCAGAAGCATAAAGATATCTTCAATATTATTGTTTATCGCACTATATTATCACTGTATTAAACCATTTGTTATTGTGACAGGGACCAATGCAAAGAATACAAAGTTATTACCAGCTTGCCAAAGCCTGATCTCGTCAGATCTCAGAAGCTAAGCAGGGCCCAGCCTGATTAGTACTTGGATCCGAGACCGCTGGGAATCTCAGGTGCCACAGTGGGGCAGCATTGCAAAAAAACTGGCACTTCACCCACATTGCCTAGTATGAAAGTGATGTGTGCGTGAGTGATTGGTAGTGGTCGGAAAGCCCGATGGCGCATACTGGCAGCCTCGCTTCCGTCAGTCTGCCCCAGGGCAGCTGTGGCTACAATAGCAGCTTACCACCACCGAGTATGGAGTGAAAGAATAATGTACTGTAAAGCGTGAGTGTCCAAAAAAGCGCTATATAAA